>JAFVLL020009129.1:0-16219 GCA_021397915.2 Tor tambroides
TAGTAGCATAAATTATTTTTCAAGATAACAGATTCTTAAACATGAAAATCAGATTAAATGTTGCAATGAATGATCCACGCTACAAACTGGAAACACAGAAGATATAGTTTATGTTTATGAATTTAATAAACTCAGTTGTAATTATCCTGGTAGCCTTCAGTAAAATCATGTGTCTAAAACGATTAAACATGATTTTTTTTTTTTCTAATAAGTTTAAAGTGATTTTTACATTTTATGGGCATTTTTACCTTTAGTGAATTAGAATAAGACATTTGGGCTTTTACCAAGCAAATGAAATTAACACAGAATCTGCATGTGAAATGGGATATAGATGTATTTACACAATGTTTAATGCAAGACATGAATGCATTTAACCTGCAATTACAAATGCATAAATAATGTTTTGATATATTACACAAAACGTTGAATACTGATATTTGAAGTGATTTAAAATATGAAAAAAAAAAAAAAAAAATCGAAAAAATAGTCGAAATGTGAAATTAAAACCACCAATTGATAGTTTTCACGTGACGTCACACCCTTATAGGAACGCCCACTTGGCGGGCAAAACGAAGCTTTGCTCCACTGACCACCAGCTATTTTTACGCAGATTGCATCAAGTAATAATGCAGTAAAACGCAGATATTAAGAGGCGAGATTCAGTGGACACCTTATTGATGATGTATATTTTGTACAGGCAAGAAGATGAAGCCAGAATTCAAACGCAATGTGCAAAGTTTCCCATTAAATGGCCTCCCATAGAAAACCATTAGAAGGAAAACACTGAACCGTTAAGCGGATTGCGTTCATATTCTGGCCTCATCTGCTTGTCTGTGTAAACTATGCATCATTAATATAGAGATTACTGAATTTGATCTTTTAATATTACTGTTTTAAATATGTTAAGGCAATTTAAGTGTTTTTACAACGTTTTGTTGCACTGTTTATGATTGAAATATTGCCACGGGTGCTTAATATGGATTGCAAATGGCCTAAAACTTGCATTTTGTTCAGAAATACCTTTGTTTTATTCTTTTGAGAGGTGATCTAAATATTTGCGACTGGGAAACAGATGAAAAATTGACGCGCTTGTGCAGCAGTTCTATGGATGTTTTGCCCTCCAGGTCTTCGAACTGGTCACGTGACTGAAAACTATCAATAGGTGGCAGTAAATCATTGTTAATAAGTGAGTCATTACGATTGAACCGAATCATTTAAACAGTTGATTCATTCAGGAATGAAACGCCATCATGTTGCTCAGAGACGCAAAACTGTGCTGTGGCTGTGTTTGGAATGATTTTTGTTGGCGAAATAGAGCAAAAACAGGCAATATGCTGTCTAAAACGTAAGTCTCTTAATGAACTTCTTGTTTATTGAGCTGTTGTAAAAAATCAATATAACATTTGTAATCATGGTAATTTTCGGAGAAAAACGGCACTCTTCTTGTGAAATTGATTAACTATATGAAGTGGTATAAATATATAAATTTCCTGCCCCCGTGTCTTGAATTTGTGATCGTTCTAAATGCAGTGAAAGAACGCACTCTAAATACGCACGCGCAGTAGTCTAGACTTTACAATGTAAACGTACGCGTGCACTCTCTACTGGTGTCAAACCGCACATAACGCACAGCCCTGCTGAGGCATCTCAGATGAGAAGATCTGTTATCTTGGCTTTTTATCCTTGCAGCACCAAAGCAGAATTAATATGAGGTAATTATTTTACATCTTCTGATATTGAAATACCGAGGTCCGGACCTCGGGGACCTCAATGGTGGGTACGGCCCTGATTAGGAGTCGTTTAAAAGCAGAGAGCTGAAACCATTCATTTGCGCGCAAGTTCAAGATCATTTGCGATTCATAGATTTCACATCTGAAAGAGACGCATACATGCGTTTTATGTACGTACATACATTTTATGAATCACACGTATGCATATTCAAGTAATTATCGTAAGATAAATTTTAGGATGGGTTCTGCGCAAAATTTTATAAATGAGGCCCGTGATCAGCTGTACGAGATAAAACAACAAAAATAAACATTTACCACTTGTCCCAAGGCTAGTGGACTAGCAGACTTTTTATTTCCCAAACCCTAATGTGGACAGTCCAATTACTGGCAGTTATCGGTCTATAAGGAGTCATATTATAGATTACGAGAGCAAATAAATTTGCTTTCTGAAGAAGAAGAAAAAAAACAAAAACAAGCTAGTTGGCCACTGACAACACACTCAACAAACTCTTTTAAATATCCCAGCTAACAGAAAACGTTCTCCTAACTTTGGCTAACGTTCTCTAAAGGTTCTCTCAAAGTTACTGAAAATTGTTCTTGCAGTAACGTTAGTAGAACTTTCTAAACACATTAGCATAAAAATGTTTTTTTTTTGTTTTTTTACATTGTTAGTGGAAAGTTTTAAAAACATTAAAAAAGGTCCTGACAAAATGAGTCATGCTTTTTTTGGCAAATCAACTTAAGGGTCATTCCTGAATTCGGTAATATTTCAGTAATGTTAGTAGAACATTTTCTAAAGGTTATATGTCATTGATAAATGTTCTAAACACGTTAGCATAAAAACACTGTTTGCAACACGTTGCGTGACATTTCAGCCATTCATCATCAACCTAAAATGCAGTCAACATACATAAGTTTATTTACACTGTTTATTTTAAAAGGCCTGCTGTAAAATCAACGTGCAGAGCCCAACAAACATTTTTGTGCATGTGAAAGATTTTACATGAATATTGGAACATGAGTGAAGTATAACGCCTTATTTAGGCTACATAATGAATAACAGTTTAGCAACCAAATGTTACAAACATGGCAAAAATGGAAACATTTGGATTCTTGTGGAATGAGACAGGCTCGTGAGCCCAATGCCGGTTTGCTTGTATGCTGTGTGTAATGAAGGCCACTATAACCTATTTTGTGTTTTATTTTATAGTTTAATATGTAATTTTATAACTACTTATTTTTCATGCTTGTTCTGTTCTAAATACCGTTAAATTTAAATTATTTGTTGTAGAGTGAGGGGAACTAAATAGGCTATAATGTACATTTACCAGTGTTTTAATATTATAAAATATAATCTAATAATAATATAAAATTACATAAATTAATGTAGCCTAATTGTTTGCAATTACAAGGTTAAACAGGCGTTTTTGGAGTAAGATCAATTTCTCTTTAATGAGATTACTTCCTCTTTTTGGCTGGGTTTCGTTTCTCCGTGTCGTAAACTCTTGGGGTGAGGCTTCTAAACCGGGGAGTGATATTCAAATGACGATTATTTTCTGCCGCCACATTTATCAAGGTGAGATCATTCGTATGATGAGATTGGCAGCATACGAATGTTTCATGAATCACACGTGAACTCTGTCGTAAGTTGGTCTGTGCACATGAATCTGCACTCGTTTCTACATTAGATTGATAAATGAGGCCCACTGTGAGTATACCACACAACCATATTTGATAAGATTCAGGGTAGAGCCCGGCAACCTTTAAGTACAGATACGTGTTCTTTGTGTATGTGTGTGTCTTTGCAGCTAGACGCAGAAAGAGCTCTAGGAGGAAACAGTCATCTGCCGTTTCCCTGATGTCCAGGGTAACAGTTATACATCTCTGGAGAGACCTATTGCGTCTGACCTCTGATCACTCGTCACCAAAATAATCACTGGAAGATATGTTTTGAGTTTTATGTCCATGTATGGAGATTTTCTAAGCGTACCTATGTTTTAACCAACCAGAATCTTGCCTTACCTGAGATGTTATAAATGTTCATTTAGATAAATATGAATATAGTTTGACACTGGACACATTACATACCCATACAGAAGTCACATAGATTGAAATATATAGAAGAAAATATATTTTACACTATATATATATATATATATATATATATATATATATATATATATATATATATATATATATTTTTTTTTTTTTTTTTTTTTCCTCAAAATATATATTAAAAATATATTTAAATATTTGATTTTGGCAGCTTTAATATTTTTCACATATATTAAATATATGTAAATATATTTTTATCAGAAAAATTTACATATATTTCCTTTATATGTAAATACATTTAGATATCAGTCAATGTAAATATATTAATTTGCAATATGTCCATAAATTAATTTCTAATATTAGTTAACATATTACATTTCTGTACATGTAAATATATTAGATTTCTATACATGTAAATATATTTTAAAACATTCAAATATTCAATTAAATAAAATTAAACGTTTCATAGAATATATTCTCGTTTAATCAAAATTTACGTAAATAAATTAAATCGCCACACATGTAAATGTTTTCATTTTATATAGATTATAATTTGCCCCTTCATAATAAATAGAACACAAAACAACATTTGGACACTGAAAAACTGTAATAAAAAAAAAACAAAAAAAAAAAACTCTAACTTAAAAACAGTGACAATATAAATTGACTTATTAATATAAAGAGTACATTTATCAACACCAGTTCAGCATGATCCAACAAAAATTATGAATGCTCATGATGTTTCTGGCATCGTGGCATCAGCCTAAATCATCACAATTAAAAGAACCAAAGACTTAAACTACTTCAGTGTGTGTGCATTGAATTTATTTAATACACGAGTTTCACAATTTGAGTTGAATTACTGAAATAAATGAACTTTTCCACGGCATTTTAATTTATTGAGATGCACCTGTAGTTGCTTAGAGTCAGTTGTTTTATTTGTGAAATGAAACATGCCAAATTGTGCGGTCATAATTTTTAGCTATGCTGTCATACAATGAAATTATGAACATGCAAAAACAAGAGAACCAATGAAATATTAATAACTTTTGTAATCAATGTGCCAATGTTGCTAGATTTAGTGACTTCCTCACCCCTTAAGAAACTTATTTTATTTTTTTCAAAATCCTAACAAAATCAATTTCTTTGACAAACCTTGTCTACATTTCGAGACTCTCCCATGATGTCATAAAGGTGAGTTCACTGATCTAAATAAATATAAATATAGATCAGTGAACTCACCTTTATGAGGTCATATATCAACATTAATTGACCAGTTTTAACAACCGTATTGACCCGAATATAAGACGACCTTGATTATAAGACGACCCCCCTTTTTCCAGATGTACCTTTTGGAAAAAGGTTTTTTGAAAACCAAATCTTTTTTTTCCCCTCTCTCTCTCTCTCTGTAAAACACATTTTTTCTTAAATTACTTTCATATTGCATATTTTTCCTATTTTAATTTTTGTTTTGAAAACATGGTAAATACTGGTAAAAATGTACCAACAATGACATTTAAAAATATACACTTTTTGATATACCATAAAAATAACAGGTAGCCTATTTGAATTATAACATTTAGGCTATCCAGCTCATAGTAGCCTACCAAAATGTTATTACCAGTAGAAGAGAAATCTTATTGTAGTCTTCAAATCTGGGTACTACTGTCTTATGTTTTAAAATCACTTACAGAGCAAGTTTGGTGCCATCAGGCTAACATGACAGTCACGACTCATGCCGCTGCTTTTCTTTTTCTTTTGTTTTCACTGGCTATCTTTACAACACATATTACTTGTTTCATGGCACACTCGTTTTATGCGTTTTTGGCACCACCTATTGTTGTGGGTGTATTATTGACATGTCAAAGTCTAGACCCTGAATATAAGACGACCGCGTTTTTTCAGATGCATTTTCAAGAAAAAAACAACAACAAAAAAAACAGTCTTATATTCAGGTCAATACGGTACTTTCAGTTGAAAGAAGTTGGCAACACTGGTCAGTGTTTTTTTTTTCTCCTTTGTATTCTTATGAATTCTGTATTCTTTAAATGAAATGTGAGGTCAGTGCCACAATATGTAAGACTCTGCTTACAGTCAGGGGCGGATCTAGAAAATAATTTTTAGGGTGGCATGGGGTCTATGAGGGGTGGCAACACCAAAGCAAGCCCCCATGCATATTTTTGGGGGATTTATTGTCAGACATGCACAGTTGCGTTCACAAATATTGCATTACCATTAAGTAACCATCTATACTCTTTAAAAGGAAAAATAAATAACATTTCAATATCCATAACGGCACCAAGTCAATACACAATATAAAAAACGTACTTGGTTACTTTCGTAACCTCGGTTCCCTGAGATATGGGAACGAGTACTGCGTCGTAAGACGCTGTATGGGAAAAACTCTTTTTTCCTCTTCAACTGAAGCCTTTTCAATCACGCAGTGAAACTGCACGTCCATTGGTTCGTGCAGTGCTATAAAATCGAACCAATGGCTCGGCGGCGGCGATGAGCAAGCCTATGGCTATGCAGCCCGCCAAAGCCCACCAGAATGGGCGGGGCCTCTGGCTATATAAAGCTTCGCCGCCGCATCTCAGATTTCTTCGAATGAAGCGACTGAGGCGTGCAGCTCATAGCACGGCCAGGAACGCAGTACTCGTTCCCATATCTCAGGGAACCGAGGTTACGAAAGTAACCGAGTACGTTCCCTGTCGATATTTCACTCGTACTGCGTCGTAAGACGCTGTATGGGAACCAGTACAATCACGCCGTGCTATGATGGGGAACGACTCAAAACCATGACTCACGTGGGAGAAAACCCAGGGGAGTCAATAAAGTACACCAAGCACAGGCTGAGCCCTCAGGGTCATTCGTGGCCTGGGTGTCGTCCCGTATAGTTGATACTTGGTGTCCAGATAATGTGGACCGCCCAAGTGAGGGAGGGACTTGAACAATGTTGGTCAAGTGAACCCATAAGACTGTTTAGCTAGCCGGAGGCGGCAAACTAAGCAGAAAGGACTCTGGCCTGTAAGGCAGGGACGTCCAGGTTGTAAAACCTTACAAATGTGGACGGCGAGGACAGCCGGCCGCCTCACAAATTTCCGAAATGGACACCCCGCTGGACCATGCCCAGGAGGAGGCAATGCCTCTGGTGGAATGGGCTCTGACTCCAATGGGGCACTGCAAACCCAAGGAGGAGTATGCTAGGGAAATAGCATCCACTAACCACCTGGAAATTCTTTGCTTCGTAACAGGGCGACCCTTAGCGCGGTTACCGAAGCCGACAAAAAGCTGTTCTGATCTCCTGTATGAGGCAGAACGCTCAATATATACCCTCAGGGCCCTGACGGGGCAGAGCAGGGACAAACCCTGGTCATCCGTCGAGGGGGAAAGCGCGGAAAGCGCTATGACCTGGGCTCTGAACGGAGTGGAGAGCACCTTAGGTACATAACCCAGCCTTGGTTTCAGGACGACCTTGGAGTCGTTAGGCCCGAATTCCAGGCAAGCAGGGTTGACGGAAAGGGCCTGTAAATCTCCTACTCGCTTAACCGACGCCAGTGCTAACAACAGGGCGGTTTTAAACGAGAGCGATCTGAGGCTCGTGGATTGCAGTGGTTCAAACGGGGGGCCTTTCAAGGCCCTCAGTACGGTTGGTAAGTCCCAAGGTGGAACTGTACGAGGACGCGGAGGATTCATTCTCCTAGCGCCTCGTATAAACTGGACCACCGCACTATCCCTGCCCACCGATCGGCCAGCAATAGGGGCATGGAAAGCCGCTATGGCTGCCGCGTAAACCTTGATGGTGGATGAGGAGCGCTGTTTATCGAGCATCTCCTGCAGGAATGAGAGAACCACTGAAACATCGGAGGTGACCGGATCTTCGTCGCGGTCTTGGCACCAAGCCGAGAAAATAGACCACTTCAGAGCATAGAGGCGTCTGGTAGACGGAGCTCTAGCTTCTGCCATAGTGTTTAACCTGTTAACCTGCACCCCCCATTTTGGGCCTCACAGCTGAAAATGACCTACCTAAATTAAAATGGTAACATTTCCTGACAATAATGTGCTGCACACACAATTTAGGTATCTTTGGAAAGAAGACACTCTAGGCTTTACTATCCATCATCCAGAGTTGATAATGCACAAAAAATAAAAAGTTATAGACACTGAAGTGTCTTGAAAATGTTTTACGACACTGAATGTTTTTTATTTCATAAACAAATACATGAAATAAGTCCTGGAGCAATCCAGAAAAGTAATGGGTTGAAAGTCACATGTCTAATGAGTTTATATTTCAAATTTGAAGACGATACCGTGAAAAATGAGATTCCTGCAATCATTTTTCTGAGAATATTTGTATTCCCCCCACCCCCCTCTGTTTGATGAAAATTACCACCAAATGTATTGAAGAATTCCACAAACTATTTTAGTCATTATACATAGTTTTTCAATTATAAAATAAGACAGAATTTTAGACATCATATAAGTGATTTGAGCACTAAAAAATACAATAAGAATAATTTGAGTAATAAAAAAGAAAAAAAAAAAAGAATTTGCTTTGTGTCTAGTAGCCTACATACTCAATACTCTGACTGCCAGAGATAAACTGATATTGCCAGACATTCACACTGATTGCAGTCAGTAATCACACGCTGATGTCCGTCGATAGAGATGATAATAACACACATCATCAATAATAGCCGGTCATTGACAGCCGTCATCGTCGGTAATTACACGCTGATGTGCATTTATAGAGATGTAAATCATGCATATACAGTCACGTTCTACACAAGACACACACACACATATGGTAAATGTTGAAAAAAAGAAAGAAGAATACTTATTTGTGCAAAAAGGCGATCGCTAAGTTGCGCCCCCCTCAGATGACAGGTGCGTCACAGCGTGCGTCACAGCGTGCGTCACGCGCTGTCACGAGAGAGCGCCAAATTCAAATAAACAATTTTCCGCGGATCTGTGACTTTTTTTTTTGGATGGTTTCATTCGGTTTGTAAAACTGTATGCTACAAAACCGTGTTGTTTTTTTACCACCAAGACGCTGTTTTTGAGCGTAATTTATTCCATAACGGACACAAACAATAACTCTCCCGAAGAAAAGAAACATAAACAAAGGAATATCCATCCAAATTACAACGTTATTGTTTCGTTGGACTAAAAGTGCTGGAAGAAATGTTGTTCTGTGGACCCTTACCTCTCCAACTAAACCAGGATTTCAGCAGTGGACGCGTTTGTGACTCGTTATTACAATGATAATGGTACGTACTGCTTTTCATTCTGCATGTTTTGATGTGTACTTCTTACACAAATGTAACAAATACATTCCTTATAAGCTTTCAATCGAAAAACAGCGATTAATCATCGATGCTTGAGGCTTAGACCTTCAGAATGATATATAGTTTGTCAAGATTAACTTTTTCCCATTTCATTTATTCTATTCCAAAACAATGACATGTGCAAACAAAGAGCGTTCGATGTGAGCGCACCAGTGCGAGTTAACAGGTGGGACATACAAACTCAGGTGGAAAGGCTCTATGATGGCCATGCCAGGGCCATAACTCGGGCCGTGGATACACAGCTTGCCGTTCGCTTGAGAGAGGTCCGTCTCAAGGGAATGGAGCCACCGGGACCGCTTCGAGCAGCTGGAATAACTCCGACACCCACGGTTGGTTCCTCCAGAGGGGGGCTATTAGAAGAAGCCTGTGCTGTTGTTCCCTGACTCGCCTGAGTACCTGCGGCAGCAGAGCGATTGGAGGGAACGCATAGAGCGGAAGACTGGGCCACTCTTGGGCCAGGGCATCCGTGCTCTTTGTGAAATAAATTGGGCAATGAGAGTTGTCTTCGGAGGCAAAGAGGTCTACTTGAGCTCTGCCAAAGACTTCCCAGATTCTCTGAACCGCGAGCGGGTGGAGCGTCCACTCTTCTGAGGAGACGTTGTTCCTTGACAACATGTCCGCTCCTTGGTTCATTTTGCCCGGCACATGCGTCGCCTTCAGTGAGCGCAGATTGGTCTGAGCCCAAACAAGAAGGCCTTTCGCCAGCGTGCAGAGGCGCTTCGAGACGAGGCCGCCCTGGTGATTTATGTATGACACCACGGACCTGCTGTCTGAGCGTATTAGCACATGGTGTCCCCTTATGTCCGGTAGGAAGAAATGACAGGCACGGCACACTGCTAGCATTTCTAGGCAGTTGATGTGCAGACCCGACTCCTCTTCGGACCAAAGACCGAAGGTCGGTTTGCCCTCGCACAGTGCCCCCCAACCCTTGTTGGAAGCATCTGTTGTGACAACCTTCCTTCTGTGCGCCGTGTCCAAGATCACACCTCGCTTCAGCCAGAGGGGGTCCCTCCAACGGTTCAGGGCTGATACACAGGCCCGAGTCACCGTTATACGATGGCGTCCGTGACGCCAAGCCGCAAATGGAACCCTCTGCTTCAGCCAGAACTGGATGGGCCGCATATGAAGCAGGCCCAACTGAAGTACTGGCGAAGCTGCTGCCATAAGGCCCAGCATTTTCTGGAAAGCCTTGAGCGAGTGGGTGGCCCCCTCCTTGAAGGAGGCCGCACGGCGCTGAATCGTCATGGCTCGTTCCGCTGAGACAGTTGCTGTCATCTGCACCGAGTCGATAACTGTCCCCAGGAACGAAACTCGTTGGCTGGGTGACAGTATGCTCTTGGCAAAGTTGACCCTGAGCCCCAGGCGATCTAAGTGGCTGAGGAGGAGGGTCTTGTGCAATGTTAAAACTGCCTCTGACTGGGCCAGAATGAGCCAGTCGTCGAGGTAGTTGAGGATGCGAATTCCCATCTGTCGCAGAGGGGAGAGAGCCGCATCCATACATCGCGTAAAAGTGCGGGGAGCCAGGGACAGCCCAAACGGGAGGACCTTGTATTGATATGCCACCCCCTCGAATGCGAATCTCAAGAATCGTCTGTGATGGGGGGCTACCTGGATGTAAAGTACGCGTCCTTCAGATCCAGTGACATGAACCAGTCCCCTGGGCATATTTGCGAGAGGATCTGCTTCAATGTGATCATCCTGAACGACCTTTTTACCAGGGCGCGATTCAGGAGTCTGAGATCTAGTATAGGTCGCAGGCCACCGTCTTTTTTGGGGACGAGGAAGTAGCGGCTGTAGAAGCCTGACTCGCTCTGAGCTGGAGGAACAACTTCTATGGCTCCTTTTACCAGCAGATTCATCACCTCCGTGCGCAGGACTTGAGCGTCCTTGCTGCGCACTGTGGTGGCGACCACACCGCGGAAGCGTGGTGGTCTCCGAGCGAATTGGAGTGAATATCCTCGTCTTATTGTGGCCATTATCCACTCTGACACACCGGGGATGGCCTGCCAGGCCTCGGCCCGTGTGGCAAGAGGTAGAATAGGCTCTAAAGACTGGCTGCATAAGGGCAGGACACTTATGGTAGGCAGAAGAGGATAATTGCTCTCTTTTTGAAAATGTATGTGTTTTATTTTGTCCGCTATCACAGCGGTCGGACGCCAGGGCGCTAGAGCGGGCCCGTGGGGAACCGAAAACACATTTCCCTCTGCACCCAGCGTTGAGCGGGGTGACAAGAGGCACATTAGAGGCTGTTTGCGGGGTGGTCCGGCAGTAGCGAGACTCGGGCCCCTCCTCTTTCTGCCTGGTTGTTCAGGAGGACTTCTGAGGCGCCGGATCCAGGGCAATCTTGGGCCGGGGTCCTTGGCGCTTCGGGAAGGTGTAACGCTTCGCCGAGCGGGAACGTCCTCTCTCCTGCCGAACCTTAGGGGGCCGGGGTTCGGGAGTGGCTGACGCTTGACTGGCGGGCTGCTGAGTCGGCGCAGGCTTGGGGCGACTAGCAGCAGCAGAGGAACTGGAGCGTTTCGGGAGGAAGTGTCGCATAGCCTGAGACGACTTCTGAGCCTCCGTAAATCGCTCTGCAAAGCCCTCCACAGCTGGCCTGAACAGGCTGTTGGCTGAGACTGGAGCGTCGAGGAAGGGGACCTTATCCGCCTCCTTCATCTCCGTCAAAGTGAGCCACAGATGGCGTTCCAACACCACCAGGCTGGACATTGACCGCCCGATGGCCTGGGCGGTGGCTTTGGTGGCGCGCAGGGCCAGGTCCGTTGCGCTCCTCAGGTCCCTGAGTGAAGCTGCATCGAGACCGGCCTCCTCGCTGGTGAGCATCTTGGCCTGAAAGACCTGGAGCACAGCCATAGAGTGCAGCGCCGAAGCCGCTTGTCCAGCCGCCGAGTAGGCGCATCCAGCGAGTGCAGACGTGGCTCTGCACGGCTTGGACGGATGGCTCGCCCTCGCCTTCCATCCGATAGCCGTGGGCGGGCAGAGATGCGCGGCCACGGACTCATCCAGAGGGGGCAGGTGCTCATATCCCTTCTCTTCAGCGCCGTCAACGGAGGTGAGGGCGGAGGAAGCAGAAGGACGGATGCGAGACGAGTAGGGGGCGCGCCACGATTTAGTGAGCTCGTCGTGGACTTCGGGAAAGAAGGGGGACGAGCGTTGGCGGGGGGCCAGCTGGCGCCCCGGGAGAAACCACTCATCCAGCCTGCTACGAGATGGCTCCTCAGGCGGAGACCACTCGAGCCCGAGCTCATTGACAGCCTTTGTCATCACACGGACGAGCTCCTCGTCCGTTCTGGGTCTGGCGCTGCGTGAAGAGGACGGCGGCAAGAGGGCGGGGTCAGTAACCGAGCCCGATAACTCCTCCACGTCCGAAGCCGCCAGAGAAAGGCTGTCATCCATTTCGTCGTCACTCCCACCGAACGAGATCATGTCGCTCGCAGCCGCAGAGGGACGCTGATCGGGTTGAGTGAAGAGGACCGGCGAATCCTCTCTCTGCGGTGACGGCGAGGCACGCGGGCACTGAGCCGACGTGAGCTCGCTCGTCTCCGGCCGCTCAAATCCTCTGCCCCGCTGTTTCTTCCTCGCAGGTCCCTGGGAGGAAGAAAACGGGAGGGCGCGAGGGGCGGAGTCACTTTCTGAAAAGAAAGCTATCCGCGAGCGCAGAGAGGAGACTGAAACTCTCGCAATGAGAGCAATCAGCCCCACTGACGTCAGCGTGGGATTTCCCCAAGCATCAGTCAGTCCCGCTGAGCGCAGCGTCAGCATGGGATTTCCCCAGGCATGACACACACTCAGCGTGACCATCATCAGCGTGCAGGGGAGTCCTGCACGTCTTACAATGACGGCGCGGCATTTGAAACAACGCCGCGATACAATTTGCTCTTTTGTGAGGCTCTTTTAGATAGTCGCCGGATGGCGGCAGGGGATGGACCGGGATCCGCGAGCTGTGCGCTGCGAGACATGTCTGAGCTGAGCGAACATGTCTGCTGAGGCGTTTCAACGGCGAATCTCGGCGTCAGCGAAGAGTCAGCGAGGAAGAGTCTTCGTCGCTGAAGAGAAGAAATCTGAGATGCGGCGGCGAAGCGGCCGCTTATATAGCCAGAGGCCCCGCCCATTCTGGCGGGCTTTGGCGGGCTGCATAGCCATAGGCTTGCTCATCGCCGCCGCCGAGCCATTGGTTCGTTTTTATAGCACTGCACGAACCAATGGACGTGCAGTTTCACTGCGTGATTGAAAAGAGGAAAAAAGAGTTTTTCCCATACAGCGTCTTACGACGCAGTACGAGTGAGAATATCGACAGGGAACAGTTTTTATATAAATGTTTCTGAGCTTGTATCACTAAAGAAGACATGCGGTTCTAGTAATATTACATAGGCTACTTAGATGGTATAAATCACGTTTTAGTGCAAGTTTAAGAGCAAGTTTAAGAGTAACACTTTTGAATCTTCTAACATTAGAAAGAAGTACATTAATAAAGCATTGAAACTGGATCAGTTTTGAAAACAATGTTTGATTTTCTGTTATTACCAAAGGTGGGAATGTCTGTAATCACCCAGAACACACTATCAATAGTCTAGCAACACCCCAGCAACTGCATAGCAAGAGCCTAGCAACCACACAGAATATCCTAGCAACACTATAGCAAACATCTAGAACATCTAACTGACCAAACTATTTATGTTTCTTAAACAAGACTTTAAGACAAGCCAGCATACATTTGTCTTTCAAACTTTTCAATCTAGTTATTACAGGTAGGCTATACTTAAATGCTTACACACAATTCAAATACACAGATGACTTTACTGCCCAGTGAGCACTCATGAGATCAATAACACTCAACAAAAAACTCTTATTAGGATTCAGGAATTATTTTTGCAGTTCAATGTCTATTACAGTATACACCTTAAATTAAATTACAGATAATAATAATAATAATAATAATAATTCAGCAGTGAACTTTTGGGAACAGATAATTTTCATTTTACTACTGTGAAGTAATCTTGCAGTAGATGAAAAACACTAGAAACGTTCAAATACCAAAGGAATTGTATATGAACTTGGTATGCACCACAATACAGTACAGTAAAAAAAATAAATAAATAAAGTCAGCATCCTCTGCATATTTGGTCAAATTTAATTACAGTATACATTACTAGGCCTATAGCAGTTTCCTGCTCTCCTGACACAAGGCTAGTATAAAACCCATGCATACTATTCGTTCAGCTCTCTCCTCTCCGTTGTTAGGATGCAGAGTTTCTGATTGGTGTCATCAGTTTTGCTACCTAATGTTTAACTTATTGTTAAAAGTTTTGAGAACTGAATTAATGATTTGGGAAAATGGGCCAGCTAAAATCAGTTATATTATGTTAACAATCGAGAAAACTGCAATACAAGATTCTTACCTAACTCTGCTATTAGTTTTCGTGATCGGCATCTTCTTATTGATTTCATGTTATTGTTTCGTCCGATATGGCAGAAGGCCTAACATTATATCCATGATGAAAGTGGAGCGAGCGGTCGGAGAATCGGATCACCAAACAATTACGGGATGAATCTCAGACATATTCGGACGGGATTATTCTCAGAAGACTTCTGAATAAACAGAGAAGCAGTATCTGATTCACGAACAAATGTAAAAACAATTCGTTAGTGAATGGGCTGCGCTTTGTGTTTTTGACTCAAAAAGAACCAGTTCATAAGAGTCATTTGTTAATGAAGCTGACTACGCTGGGCGCGCTGCGTGCACGTGCAACCATGTGCAGAGTTTAGTTAAAGATGTGTTTGTTTGTTGCCATTATTTTCCGTTACGCTGTCATAGCCGCGGCTGAAAAGTAGCACATGAAACACTGTTTACATTTATATTTTATTCTGTGATGATTCTGGGGTGGCACAGTTTTTTCTTGGGGTGGCAGTTGCCACCCCGGTAGATCCGCCCCTGCTTACAGTTTCATCACCGGTGCACTGCTGCATTTTTCCAATTTTCCAGCCCAAAAAATATAATTAATTACTACTTTCATTTCTGCAGTTAGAGCAGGGGTAGGCAATGTCGGTCCTGGAGTGCCGACATCCTGCAGAGTTTAGCTCCAACCCTGAAAAAAAAACCCTCACCTGCCTGTAGCCCTAAGCCGTTTCTCAATATGCGTTCTTGTCTGTACTTGTGTTCTTGATGACTTGTGAAACGTCTTCAGTAGTCGCCCAAGTACTGTTCAAATTCAAAGTTCACATCTAGCCAAGTACAGTTCAAATCCCCGGATGTGTCCTTGCTCCGCCCCTTTTATCAAGGATGCAGCTAGGTTTCCCAGAATTCATTTCACACCAATCAGCGAGAGTTAATGGCGGAGGGGAAAGCCGCAAAATTTTCAAAATATTACTGTTATTGTGTCATGAAATGCCACTCAGAGTATTTCAGGTGAGAATGTAGTTATTTAAATCTCAAATCTGCAGTTTATTTAAAAAGATGGTGCCTATTTGAAAATTTGCTATGCTGATTTTGGAGTCGTGAGCTCCACGCGATCACCTGGCGCTCAGTGCTCATGTATCCGCCGAGAGCAGCCTCACCGCGACTAGTCCTTCTGACATTTGCCGCTGGCTCTGATGTATCTGTAGTGGTTAAACATGAGGTAAAATTCGTTTTGGGTAAATCCAACTGACAATCTTTGGTCTCATGAATCTATTATTTCTTCCAGGTCATATCGTTTTGGCTGAGCACACAGTTATATTTCATAAATTATTTATTAATCGTAATACAGTGCTGACTTTGTTAACATTACATATATTTGACTGAATTGTTTGCTTTTGTCTTTGTTTCCTATTACATAAGTCTCTTGAAAGCACCCTTATACTTTGTACTTATATAATGGCTATTATTGTTCATTAAAACTGACATTTAACAAAAAAGGCAGAGTTGTGCTTGTCATATTTCATTTTATTATACATACAGTGAAGATAATCAGAGTATATGTGCACATATTACCTAAACCACATATTAATGGTTTATATTTTTAAAATGAAAATAGGGTTGTGTTTCATATTTTGCAGAAAACGAAAATGCAGCAGTGTGTAGCGGTGGCGGGCACAAAAAAAAAAAAA
>JAFVLL020009132.1:0-19786 GCA_021397915.2 Tor tambroides
TAATGGAAGTAATGAAATCAGCTTTGTTGACAGCAGACTGACAATTCCAGAGACCAACAGAAAAAGAAAGTAGTGCATTAGCAGACATAGGCACAAAAAAACTACAAAAGCAGTTCGACAGGCAGCCTCTATATTATTTAGACCGACTCAATATAATGTTACACATTAGATGTTTTTCCCAACAGTTCCTTAAATGTTCACTTAAAACGTAACAGATCATGTTTGCGTGAACACTTAAATACTGCAATTCTGTCGAGACCGGGCACTTCGAATGGTCAACACGAGAAGCAAGCGGAGAAAAGGTATTCATCTCAGAAAACTTACAAATAAAGATAATTTTAGATGAATTTTAGAATTACTATTTGGAACACTGGGCTCACTAGACGACTAGAGTAGACTAGTCCACTTTCATAGACTGGTTGTGTTGATACTCATTCTCTTGCAAACTATTCTAACTATTTTAAATGACTATTCTAATTTTAACTAAAGATGGAAAGAGTTGGTGGAAGCTTAGTGGTGTTGACAGTGAAATCATGTGACAGTGGTTTCAGCTTGACTTTAGCTTTTTGTGGAGATTATATTTAAGAAAAAAACATATAAGGATCATAAACCTCTGTTGGTCACAGAGCTTATTTTCAGCAATGCAAAAGCCAGTGGAAAAATCCTATTGTCTTTTTGTCGAGAGACCCAGGGTAATGCTTACAAAATTACATCATCCCTGCAGCATTTCTTTTTGCCCTACTAGTGTGCAACTAATCAATAAAAACTTTAATAATGGATAATGAAAATGATTGACAACCAGTTTCATCATCTATTAGTCGAGACTTTGTGCTGTGCAATCAAGAACCTTCATCAGTTGTGACACATTACAGCAGTGAAAAACACAGTTCTATGAAACAAAATGGCAAGGTCACAGAGCTAGCATTTACAATATAAGGTGTCCAAAGCGTGGGAGCATATTATATTAAATGCTTCAAAGAATCTCAGAGTTTTATATGCCCAGTGTTTGGTGACAGATGCTTGTGTTGTTTTATGTGCTTAAGAGCCGCTTGACTTGGTTAAAGTCTTAATGTAAGAAATTCCCTTTTTTTTTGTACAAAGGCACCCCATCTCAACATATCCAAACATGAATGTGATCTGTTAGGTCACGACTCCAGCAGATGGCATAATTTAATGATTTGGTTTAGATTTTCATAAAGAGATATATTGAATTTTCCAGACAATTAATTACATTAGTTTCACAACAGTAGCTGTTCAGTTTAAACTTGTGAATTTGTCTTTGCACATCACTATTCAAACTTTTGGGGTCGGTATTATTATTATTATAATAATTTTTTTTTAAGTCTCTCATGCTCCTAAAGTTTGCATTTGATCAGAAATGCAGTAAAACAGTAATAATGTGAAATATTATTCATAACTATTTTCTGTTTAAATATATTTTTAAAATGATATTTATTTCTGTGATGCAAAGCTGAATTTTCAGCATCATTACTCCAGTCTTCAGTGTCACATGATCCTTCAGAAATCATTCTAATATGCTGATTTGCAACTCAAGAAATATTTCTTATTATTATTAATGTTGAAAACAGTTGTGCTGCTTCATATTTTTTCAGGATTCTCTGAATAGAAAGTTCAAAAGAACAGCATTTATTTAAAATAATTTTTTAATGTCTTTTACTCTCACTTTTGATCAGTTTATTGTTTTCTTTATAAATAAAAGTATTCCTTTATTTAAAAAAAAAAATCTTACTGACCCCAGGTTATGAGTTTATAATTATCAGTGAGTTTTTTTTTTTGTTTTTTTTTCCTGTGGTTTACAAATCTTCCTGTTCTTTTAAAATGATCCTGTCCTCTCTTTCTCTCTAGGTAAGGACGCCCAGGCCATGAACAGGCAGTACAGTCGTAAGATCTCTGAGCTGGAAGCCGAGGCGGAGCAGGCCCGTGTGGAGCTCACAGAGGCACAAAAGCAGCTGCAGGACCTGGAGGTTCAGGGCGGCCGTGACGCTGCTGACCGCTCCAAAGCTCAGGAGTGCAGGAGGAAAATCGCAGCTGCGCAGAGCAAAGTTCAGGTCTGTGTCTGGCAGCTTTGACTTGCTGAAAGGCATCCTGATGGAAATCTCGTTTGAGTGGCGTTTCTCTAGAACGGTTTTATGGTTGTCACAACACCAACATTTCAGTATTTTGAATATCACAGCATGAATTGACCAAATAAAATGACTTAAATGACATTTGAAACAGGCCTTACTCTGTCATAATTTGCAAATATTTATTAAAATAGCCACTTTCAGGTTTAGTTATCATTTGAGAAGAATCTTCGAAGAACAAAAGTGAAGGAATTAAGAAATGTTCCTTTTTTAGTAAATATTTACAAACTGGATCAATTTAATAATACTTATTCTGTAGATTGTGGCAATACAAGTTCAATGCAAAACTAGATTCTGGCAGTCTATATGTAGCTCTTCACAGGTGCTGTGCTTTCAGGTGTTGAAGCAGAAGCAGCGGGACACTGCGCAGCTGGCCTCCCTGTCTGCGCAGAGCGAGCGGCGCGTGCAGGAACTCGAGAGGAACGTGCAGAACATGAAGCAGCAGCAGGACCTTTTGCAGCGCCGCCTGCGAGAGGAGAGCCAGCAGAAGAGACGGCTGGAGAGTGAGATGCAGAAAGGAAAGCACCGAGTCAAGGTGAGCCGAGTGTTGCGTTCAGTCTTTTATCAGCGCAGGTGGGAAACACAGCCTGAGAGAAATCAAGAGTCTAAATGGAATTAAAAGTGAAGTGTGTCATTTTTGCTTCACTAGCAGTGGAATTGCAGAAATAATGATTGTTTCCGGACAGAGGCTGTGGTTGCTGTTTTTCTTGATATAATAAATACTGTATACACTATTGTTCAAGTGTTTAGGGTCAGAAAGAAATGTATACTGTTTTTCGGCAAGGATGCATTAAATTGATCAAAAATTGACATTAAAAACATTTATACTGTTACAAAAGATTTCTATTTTTAAAAAATGCTGTTCTTTTGAATTTCTATTTATCAAGGAATCCTGAAAAAAAGCATTACAAATATTTTCAACTTTTTTCAACATTGATAATAATGTTTTTTGAGCAGCAAATCAGGTCATGTGTCACTGAAGACAGAAATAATCAGCTTTTCCATCACTAGAATAAATTACATTTTAAAATATATATTGAAATAGAAAGCTGTTGTTTAAAATTGTTTTTACTGTATTTTTGAGCAAATAAATGTTGCCTTGGTGACTTTCTTTCAGAAACATTGTGCTTTTGAACAGTAGTGTATAAAATATAAAACATTAAATGTGCTTGCACGTTTTCTCCATAAAATATAAAATGTAGCTATTTTTCTGTCTTGTTTGCTTCAGATCACGTCTTTCTTTGTATGGTGCTGCTACTGTTGCAGAAATGACACATTTAACGTTTTTTTTTTGGAGTGTTCATCACAGTTGTGGCAATAATACATCAACTATGCTTTTTGGACTAACACAATCCACAGCGCACTCCTCAGCCTCCGTTATTTCTTGTCGTTTTCAATAGAGAGTCACTTCAAATATTTTTCTTCTTTCTCTCAGGGCTGGAGATGTGTTATACAGAGAAAATTCTGAGAGGGCAATCGCCTTCCAGACGAAGTGGAGCAACGCTCTCGCCACACAGAGAGGGGAAGGGCGGGTGCGTTGAGGGTCTATGCACCGCGCCTTTCATCAAACCCTTCCCACAGCTATTACCCAGCTTGGGCCAAATAGATCTATTTTTGTAAATTGTTTAATAGTTTGACTGACGTTTGAAAGAATTTTATTATCGTTTCCTTGTGGCTGAGGGTAGGTTTCAATAGCTTGTTTCAACATGTTCAGAGTTCAGTTTGCTGCACAAATTCCCTCTCAGCCTGGTATTGGTATGTGCTTTGTTATTTATCTTGGAGCAATGCATTTGCTCTTTCCAAGGTCGTGTTTGTGGGGTTGATTCCCAGGGAATTAACATATAGTTAAAATGTAAACCTTGAATTCAGTTCCACTTTGGATGTCTGATGAATAAACACATTATTATTTAATATGTAATAATTATCTGTCTGTGGCTGAGCAGAGTAGAGGAGTGTAAACGCTGGCTTGATGAGGAAATGGAGAGTTGTTCTGGAATCGACGCCGACTCCCCCGAAGACCTGAGTGCAGAGCGATCGCGGAGGCGATCCCAAAGCCGCAAGATCTCTCGCCCCTCAAATATGGCTTTAATCAAAGCTGCCAGTCAAGTTCAAAAAACACAGGGCTTTGTTTCTGTCCCATTATCCAACTCGCTAGAGCTTACAAGCTGTGATACGGTCTGTTTCGCAGGCTCTGGCAAAGACTAGTTTAAATAAAAATATGTATTTTTGCCTGCCGGACCGAAGCTGCCTTGAACGGAGCTGATTGAGAGGAACGGTTCAGGTTGCATGGTAGCAGTGCTCAGGATCAGGAGCAGATCAGACAAGAGACCTGATCATGACCTGCTTCTCAACAGGGCGGGGGATGATCTGACCAGAGACATGGCCCGTTTTCGAGGTGAAAATCTAACTTTTTGCAGTCTTAACTTCAGACCGCAACAGTTCGAGAGACGCCACACCGACACGCGACCACACAAATTATACATTTGAGTCATGTCAGAAATAGACAGGACAAATAGTTATATTGCACCACATCAAAATCATTATTTAGTGTCTTTTTTATTGTCCGGTGTAGACACAGTGTTAGAATTTCCCAGCTAACATTGTTTTAATTCATTAGAATGTAGAGTTTTGGGATTTATAAGCATTTTAGAAAGTTTGAAATTCTTATCCAGAATTTGTTTTGCATCATTAAAATTCTAAGGACCCTTTTTCTTGTCTCGCAACTGTAAAATACAAGAACGTCGGAAGCTCAATAATATTTTAAGAATGATGCACACGCAGCAGCTGTCACCCACATTTACTAAAACCTAATGTGCACAAAAACTATTTTTATATAAAAAAATATACAGTATCTCACAGAAGTGAGTACAATTTCACATTTTTTGTAAATATTTTAAAGGATAACATTTATAAAGAAATGATATATTTTTTTGTTATAATGTAGTGTGAGTGTACAGCTTGTGGCAACAGTGTGAATTTGCTGTCCCCCTCAAAAATACCCTCAACACATACATTAATCATCTGTTTTTGTATACATACAAATTAAAAATTTTTAGTAAATAAACAAAGAGCTGCCGTAGTATACTCAATTTCCCCGTGTATCGTGACTCATACTACAGTATCTCGCGTGTGAATGATGGGAGCAGGCAGTCAACATGGTTATCGCCTGTTTTCATTGGTCACTCATTTTCAACATGGCCTTCATGGAAAAAGAACTCTGTGACTCGGAATTGTTGCTCTGATGGTTTAGGCTATAAGAAATTGCCAAATTTACCTGAAATTGAACGTAGACAGACTAAGACTATTGCTGTTTGAATAGACAGGTTCCACTCCCATCAGTGGCCTCGGTCGGTCAGCATTAGAGTGCATGTGCTCAGCATCATATTCAGAGGTTGTGTTTGTAGCCGCACATTACCAAAAATAGCCCATAAAATGTTTCACAAATGCAAAATACGATGTAACCGTGCACAAAAAAAAGCCTGAATGTTGTTGTTTATCGGTCTTGAATCGCAAATCATCCACCTTGATTCTGTAACTCTCAAATTACAGAGTAAAAACACACCTGAAGTATCAGTCACGATTCTGCTATTTCAGCCTAAATCCAATCTCTCATCTTTGTTTTTATGTTTAGATCAGATTTAATGTCCTACACTTTAGGTGGAATACAGTATCTGACTTTGCCCAGATTTTGACTCACTTGCAGTCTGGTCTAGTCTCTTAAAGGGGTCGGGTCCTTTAGACCAAGTCCTGTAGTGATTAGCTGGTTCGTGGGTGTGTTTAATTAAGTTTGATAAATGATTTAAGAAACCGCTTTAGGCAGTTGGAATTGACAAATTTAACACAAGAATCATGTACAGTTGCTTTAAATGCTGTTAAAGTTTAAGAATTCTAAAATGTTAAATTCTGGAATTAGAATATCATAACCACATTTGTGCCATAGAATGTTAGTATTCTAAAACTCTTGGTATAAAAACTCCAAAACCAACATTGTTTGTATGATGTTCAAATTACATTTTTTTAAAGCTGCACTGTCCTCTGTTAAACATCAGGCAACATCGTTCCATTGGACGAGCCATCGAGGCTTGGATGTTGCTATCGGAAACAAAACGGGTGGCGATCACCCAGAGATTGAGGTATTGCGTTATGCTAGGCAGCACTATCGGGAGATGAACTGATGGCCAAACCACCTAGCCTGTCTGGCCTCTGTAAACTAGAGTTTGCTTTGTGTCATTTCTTGAGTTGTCAGACACCTTCTGAGTTTCTGCAAATGATCTCGTTTGTGAAGTTTATAGGGTGACACTTTAGTGTACTTGTTCATGGTGGGGAGTTTTATTCAAAGTCGTGCGATCTATTATCAGTTGGCAAAGCATCGTAATGCAGCACCGAATCCCTGTTAAACAATAACAACACTTGCACGTCTGTTTTTATCACAGCCACACGTTATCTTCTAGCCTGTGTGGTCACATTTACTCTGTTTTGGCAAATGTAGACACGGTTTTTAACAACACACGTTTTCTCACATTATTTCCATATTCACGCTGCCATTTAATAGGAGTAAGTTTAGCTGTTTAACACATTAGGGAAAGGCGAAGACTTGTGTAATTGTGTGATTTTTGTAACAGCATGTTATTGTGAGCAGCGCTTTACAAGTAAATTGAAATATTTCTTTATTCACTTGACCTTCCGCTTCAGCTAAGAATGTGACTTTTATGACGCTTTGTGTGTTTTGCAAAGGTCGTGTGTCTTCGTGAGGAGGAGCGCAGGCTGCAGATGGCTCTAGCTGAGCTGGAGCTGAGAGTCGAGGAGCAGCAGAACTTGGTTGGGTGGTTGGAAACAGCTCTGGAAAGACAGCAGCTCGAGGCAGACCGTAGACTCACTCAGCAGCAGAAGGAACATGAGAGAAACATCCAGCTACTGCTGCAGCAATGCCGAGGTTTGAGTCCTGAGACTACTGCAGTTTTCAGGGATGGTTCACCCAAAAATGAAAACTTTCATCATTTACTCACCCTCATATGTGACCCAGGACCACAAAACCAGTCTTAAGTGTCAATTTTTTGAAATTGAGATGTATGCATCATCTGAAAGCTGAATAAATAATCTTTCCATTGATGTATGGTTTGTTAGGATCGGACAATATTTGGCCGAGATACAACTATTTGAAAATCTGGAATCTGAGGGTACAAAAAAATCAAAATACTGAGAAAATTGCCTTTAAAGTTGTTCAAATTAAGTTCTTAGCAATGCATATTACTAATCAAAAATTAGGTTTTAATATATTTACGGTAAGAAATTTACAAAATATCTTCATGGAACATGATCTTTACTTAATGTCCTAATGATTTTTGGCATAAAAGAAAAATGGATAATTTTGACCCATACAATGTATTTTTGGCTATTGCTACAAATATACCCCAGCGACTTAAGACTGGTTTTGTGGTCCAGGGTCACATATTGTTCCAAACCTATAAGACTTAACACTCAACACAAAAATTAAGATATATTTAATCCCTTTCCCTCTTTTGAAAATGCAAAATTTAGAAGATCCAAAAAAGCTATAAAGGTGTCAAAAAATGAATTGAGCGTTTTAATCCTGATCCAGCTGAAGAGATACAATCACTTTATTTGATGTAGAGATTTAATTTAGGCTCTTATTTACATCTAAACAATGATCGACACATACATTGAGCACATCACATTTTGCAAACATACCAGATGTAAATAAAATCCTAAATTAAATCTGCTCATTATACAAACTGATGTATCTCTTTACTAGTCACAAGATTAAAACTGCTCGATTCATATGGATTCATTTACACCTTTAAGTTTAGTTTTGGTTACCTGGACTTTCAGTGAAGGGATAGAAACCTCTCAGGTTATATTAAAAATATCTTAATTTGTGTTTCATAGATTAACCAAAGTCTGAATGCGAGTAAATGAAATTTTAGTTTAATTAAAAAAATAATTTTGGGAGAAGTATCCTTTTAAGCACATTCACTAGATTTTATTTATCCTTGGTTATAAAACATAGCCAGTGTTATGTAATTCAGTGCAAAACAAGACTTTAGAACATCTCTCTTTTTTTTTTTTTTTTATAGCAGCTATAGTGTGTTAAAAATGAGGCAATATCATCCATGAATTCACAAATCATTATAAACATGTAAGGTGAACGTATTGGCAATTTATTGTTTCCAGAGCAAATGGATGAGGGTTTGGCTGGTAGACAGCGGCAGTATGAGGGATTGATCCACAGCCTCAGCAAAGAGCTCAACTTCTGCAAAATAGCCAATCAGGAGCTGAACATCAAACTAAGGGAAATGTGTGGCCCTGTAAATCATGCTGGAGAACAAAGCAAAGGTGAGAACTGCTGTCACTCAATAACAATTTTTTTTATATTCAGTGTTTTAGCCAACATTTTTATTTTTCTATGGAAGAAATGGCAGCTTCTAAATTAAATTCCAAGTTTTCAGTTTTTTTGTAATGAAAAAAATAAAGTGAACTCTTTTCTTCATTACTTCTTGTACAGTTTTTATCTTTTGTTATTCGGACCTATTATTGTCTTTGAAAGTGAATCAAAAAATCTCAAGCAGCATGTCTGAGCTTAATGGAAATGGATTTATACCATCAAAGCTGAAAAAAGCATAATTGAAGAATAGTTCATTTGAGTTCATTTGTGCAACGCATTCAAGTCTTCTGAAGTCAGTATGTGAGGACTGATATTTAAGCCATTATCTCCTGACCGTCTAGAACCAGAGTTCAAAGATCTCATTTATTCTTGTTTAGTTATGCAATCATACCTTGGATGGTTGATGGATAGTGTTTTAAGGAAAAAATATTGGTTGTGTCATGATCGCTTGCAGTGCATTTGAAAACGTGACTGCAATTCGGTTTGTTTCATGACGTAAAGAAAATAATATTGGGCTGGAATGACATTTTTGTCTAACTTTTTGCTTTTAATGTGCCAGGGGCTCCATTTGATTATTGTTGAATGTTTCTTACACCTTTTCTCAGGTCCAAACTGTGACAGTCGGCTTTCAAGCGGGGTCCAGGGCAGACTTACTGAAGATGCCAAGTCTACGCTTGATACAGAGAGAGTTCAGAAGTCAAGAGAAGAGATGCGAGAGCTGGTACATGCCCCTCTTCCGCCAACATGGAGGCGCTCTTCACTCCCCACGGAGGACCAGTACAGCATGGAGGAGCTCAGGCAGAGAGCAGCTTGTGAACTGCCAAATAACAGGATAATTCAGCCCGGTATGAATTCCACACACTGGAGCGGGACAAGACCACGGAGAGAATTAAGGAGATCGAGCCTCAACACAGGACCACTTCATTCCAGTTCAGCTATAATTGATGTTCGGAGAAATCCAGTGTAGTTTGTACAGTTAGTATCTTCAGTATATTGTACCAGTAATCCACGGTTTTCAGAATATCTCCTTTTTATTGCTAAAGATTACTGATTGTAAATTGTTTATTTGTACTTTTTCATTGTCAGTCATCCTTGGAATGTACTTTCGATTCATTCGGTCACATTTCAAGCACTTTTTTGATTCAACTGTTGCAGGTCTCTGACACTCTTTGGACACATTTTTAGTGAATCTAAAAGGGCTTTTCTTTCATAAACAATGAAATCAACATGCCTTGACAGAAAATAAATATTTTTAAAAAATCCTTAACCAGATCATATTTTATTTTAAATACGAAAAATAAATAATAGAACATAACTAGGAAGCAAGATTATTAATACATGTGTGAATTTGGAAAAGTTATCCGAGCCAGCCAGGAGTCGAACCTAGAATCTTCTGATCCGTAGTCAGACGCGTTATCCATTGCGCCACTGGCCCATATGGCTGCGTTGTTTTGGCAGCATCTATATACTGTACATACTGTATGTATATGCATTGATGTACTTCCACTGTATTAAAGAACGGCGTAAAACGCAATGCCGTCAGCAGAGATGTGTAAAATAACTAGTAACTATCATCTTTAGCTTTTATGCTACGCAGCGGCTAATAGCTACGAGCATTTTTGCTCATTTTTAGCAACAGTACCGCGTCTGATGTTAACCATTAACAGGGGCAAAATAGTTTATAGTGGGTAATTGTCTGGGTAAACCTGAAAATTTTGACTCGAAGTGACTCTTGATGATTAAAACGTCTTGTTTCGAAAATAAGTGATCTTTTGTCTGTTTGCGCCCTCTTCTGGGCCATCTGTGGATTGGAAGCGATGCTAATAAGAACAGACCTTGCGCCCTCTGGCGGTGAACAAACCTGCTCCTGTAGCTATTGTACAATCTTTTGTGGTGTGACATGTGACTTCCAAAGGCAGCTCGCGGGCCTCGTGGCCTAATGGATAAGGCGTCTGACTTCGGATCAGAAGATTGCAGGTTCGAGTCCTGCCGGTGTCGAAGTTGTAAGGCTTTGAGGATAAGTCTATCGTAATGTTTGTAATTTTACCTGATATTATTAGTGAGTCAGAAAGAAATAAATGAGCTGATTATAGGCTAAACATTACATTTAAATGATATGTGCATTTTTTTTTTTAGCAATAAGAGTTCCTTCACGAACTTATTTCTGCACAATGTGCACAATAGTAGGCTAGGTTACTTAAATTGTTTAGCTAGAGCACTTAAATATCAACAAAAGCATTGAAAACCAATGCAAAAGCTTTTACTTTACGTGTAAAACACAATAATGATGCGTAGCCTAAATAACCACCAGGTGGCGGCATGACACCACACTTCAAGATTTCTGCTCTAGACCGCTATACAGTGTGATATCTTTGTGGATTTCACCCACTTTGACGTTTTTCGGTGAGAAAGTTGATCTTAAAATAGAGTTCGGAAACAGAAGAAACATATTTCGATTTAAAAGAGTAAGGATATAGTGCTACAATTTATAGTCTTTCTTCTATATTCTGACATGTTGGGGAATCAAAACAGTTTTATCAGAAAAGCAACGCAAGGAGTCATTACGGACAAAAAGTTTTTGGTAAATTGAAAAATACATTATGAGGCTGTTTAGACCTATGCATTCTTATATAACTAATCCACTTACATTAGCATGCTTTAGCGTTTGCATGATCAACGATCATCTTAAACCTAAAATCACCTAAAAGTTGGATTTTCTTGATTTTCTTGTCATAAATGAGCACATGGAAATCTGTAACCATATGAGGAGAATAATATGATAACGCATGAGTAAATATAGGCTAGGTATAAATGAATGACAATGAAACACAGTTTGCAAATGTGTCAAATCAACCTTTAATGGTAAAAACAAAGAGAAACAGATTGTAGTCTTTGACTCTTTGTTTCAGTTTCTTTTGTTCATTTATGATAAAGAATGAATCAAATTAAATAGCTACTTTTTTACAAACAAATTGCCTAAATGATAGTGATTATTAGTGTCTACTGCGATGTCTAAATAAACATCATTTGACGTTAAAATGTGAACAAAAATAGTAACAATTACACCCAGCAATATAACTACATATATGGCTGTAGAATACTCACTTGTAAGATTAGACTGTATTAAATAAAATGTATCTTTTTTATATCGTTTTCTCTCTCCAGGTGATAAAATAAAATTAGGCAGTTTCTGTATTTGTTACAGCAGGGTGACAAGTTATCTCTGCATTTTAAATAGAAAATAATGGTACCAGTTACATAGTGACAATTCAACGCTGCAGCGCAAGTAAGTATCTTTAGACTTTCATTCTATACCTTTAGACTTCAAAAACATGGAAAATATTACATAAAACATACACAATTTTATAAATTCTTTGAAACCATTAACTCTTTATATTTATTTGGACAGAAGCTTAATTGTTTAAAGCGCCTGAATACGCGCTTGATAAAGAGAAAACTCACCGCCAGGGGTCGCTGATGTCAAGACTGTAGTTTGCACGTTACATGTCCAAAATTAAGCGTTGGCAAAACTTAAACTACAGGATTATAAAAGGCCTTGCAACACTTTACATTAGTGTCCACGTCTCATATGCTAATATATGCAATTAGCTACAGCATTAAGGATAGCAAAACGTCTCTACAAGCTGTAGCTTACCACACAAATCTTAAATATTAAGAACATCAGTAGACCAATTAGTTGTGTAGGTTAATGTAACATGGAGACTGGTGTAAAACTGAACGATAATCAGAGAACGGGTATTTTTAGTTATTCTCATTAATCCTGTTTGCAATTTTTAAGATGCCAGTCTCGGAGCCAGAAATGCGCTCTTCTGCTGTCACTGAAGGTTCATTGTCTGGTTAAAGTCCCGTTTAGTGCTCTACAGGTTTGAACCTGTAGAGCACTAAACGGGACTTTAACCAGACAATGAACCTTCAGTGACAGCAGAAGAGCGCATTTCTGGCTCCGAGACTGGCATCTTAAAAATATTTAAAAATATGGTTATTCTCCTCATATGGTTATTTAAAAATATTTATATCAACACAGTAAGTGCTGTAACAGAGGTATGTCCAAACACTCGCAGCTGCAGGGCAAGAGACACCTCGGTCAGCAGGCACAGGACATTCATTTAACCCAAGTGACCTTTGTGAATGAAGAGAGCGGACTCTTCACTTAAACACACTTCATTACGAGTGTAGGGGTCAAGAAAATGACAGCATTTAGTCTCCATCCTTTGTCGGAATGGACATTCTGCCTTCAGACCTATTAGATGCACACGTGCATTTTTTCTTTACTGATTGATTATAAATTGACACTCATCTAAATAGCCTATGTGTGCGCGCTTATCCGTGTTATAAAGTTATTCTAAGAAGCTACATTATAAAGAGAAGATTTTAAAAAACTTTATTGTAGTTTAATAGTCATGCAAGAACTAATAATAATAATAATAATAGGCTACAGTAAGAAGTGGTGTTAATAATGTTATATAGGCTATAGCTGTTGTATATAGACAGTAAGTACATAATTTAAAACCAACCGAGGTGGAGAAAAAGGAGTGCGTGTTTGAAATATTTGTCCAAAATGCAATTTTAATTTCAATGCGAAAAGGGAATATAGACTGTAGTTGGCCAATCAGAGCAAACAGATGCAGCGGATTTCAAGGATTTGTTATTTATAGCTGACCAGTTTACAACTAGATCGCGCTTTTAATTTATTTCTGTCTTATATATTATATAAAACTTATATATTATATAGCCTATAGTACAAGCCATAAATTTGAATTAAGGCAAATGTTGAATCAAGCCGAAATAAACTGTCTGTAGCAATACAGGAGCTAAAATATCTGCTGTTTGTAATGTACTGTAGTTGTAGCAAATGCAACAATAAGAAGTGTAACTTTTTTGATGTATTCTGTTACGTGTTTTAATAATAAGAATTCCTAATGCAACAGTGGTCATCAGAGACAGAGAACAAAAAGGAAACGGGAAATATTTACATCTGCTGTCATTTTCTTTTCTAAATATATCATTTTCTCCTAAAAAAAGAAAACTGCATATGGTTATCAGATATAATTTTAAAGCACAATTGTACTTACACTCTTGTATTTTGTATTTTCCATTTAGACCCATAATCAGCTTTATTGGATTACAAGGATTTTTTTTTCATCGGTTCCAGAAGCTTCAGTAGCTACTTGGGGACAAATAGACACATGGTAACAGGGTAACAGATTGCAGTCACAGAGAGAAAAAGCTATAGTGATTTACCACGTAAAGGTATGTGCCAAATTGAAATGATAAATGCATAAAGCCGACCTACTTGTACAAAGTTTTATATTTTGAATTTAATAAACCTCTTAATCATTTTAAAAGTCACATATTTTAGGGCAATGCTGAAACTGTAGGCATAACTTGATTCGTTTTAGGTTACTATAGGAACTCTGCAACCTATAGGCGACACTCTGTCGCGCGCGCACTCAGCAAACCATGGAAAGCGCGCGCGCAAGAGAGAGAAAGAAGGGGAGAAAGGGAGCACGCGCGTGTGATTGTGATTGGCCGCTCGGCAGCCTGCTGCTGGAGTGACGTCACTGCAGGAGAGAACTGCCAGAGGAGGATGCATTTAGTCAGAAACTAGACTCTCTCAAGCTGGAGAGAGAGAACGTCGCATGCACAGAGCGCGGGAGGGAAGGGAACGAGACCATCGCATGCGTGCGTGCGTTTCATAAAGTAAACCTCACATCTCCTCTCGCGTCCACGCATGAACACTGTAAGCATGCTTTTCAAGGGAGGAATTCCCCATCTTGGAAATTAAACTGCCTGTTCCGTTCTCTGGATGGCTGAGACGCAGCATTCGATGGCTGAATACTCAAGGACTGCGAGTTCTGAATGGAAAACGCATCGCTGAAGAGTTGGGCTTTTGACTAGATGCTTCTGCGCTGCTCCGAGATTTTAGCGTCATGTTCTTTAACGCGAGACGCACGGGAACCTCTATTTGTCCCCGACACACGGCCACTCGTAGCTTACTTTCTGACAGAGAGGAATATGCACGTCAATTGTTAAAAGTAAGCTTTTTACCTCAGTTATTTCTGCGTACTCTTGTGCAGTTGTATTTTTAAACGTGAATTGACTCGTAGCACAGCCTGAATCACTGAATTGTTTTGGTCACGATAACTCTTAATAACTTAGCAGTCTCTAAGTGGACTCTAAATGATAAATAAATGCACATTGGCTATTTGTAAAAATGCATGCATATATGTATGATACTAACATTTTACGTGAATTGCTTATAACTGACCCCATGTGACAGACAAGGCCATGTTGAGTGGTAAGTGCATGTGGCCCTCTGCACTTCGTACACTCACAGCAGGTGCATCTGGAATGTCTGGAACATTTTCATGAAATATGTAGCGGTAACAGTACAATGAACAGGCGACATAGTAACTACATAACCTAAGAAGCCATTTTTAAGTCCTTTTGGATTATGTACACACTACTTGTACGTCTGCAGTGCTTTAGCCCTTTAATAACTTGATTTTGAAATTAGTGGCATTCGATTTGGTAAATCATGTTTATTGCACTTCTCTTGGATAGGCTATATTTATATTTATAAATAAAAATAGTTATATTCATTCAGTCTATTTTGTTTAAAATGCATGCTTTTAAAAATAGCTTTTATAATACAATACAGTGTGCATGTACTTGATGAAAAAGCGTAATAATTTGTATCATTTAGAAATAACACCAAATGTAATTAACAATAGATTTAACGATATGACGTCACATTTACGTGAGGGAAACGTGAGTTCAGTAGACACGTTTTGAACAGTCAGAAAACGTCTTAATAGTTTAAAATGAAAAACATAACTGTTGAAATATATTTAACATGCCTCCCTGTAAAAAAAAAAAGTTATAGGCCTATAATATTAACTTTGTAAGCTATTAAGGTCTTATTTCTTAACAGCATAATTTTGGAGGGAAAAGTAAGATTTACTTTAAACTCTTGGCTAAAAGGCCTTACCCACTGCAGTTTGCGGAATTATAATGCACGAGATGAAAATGAAATGATGCATGGTGATGTAGGCATGTGGAGGCGTGATAACTGTCTGATTGTTGGGGGCTAACGAGCCAGATGAAATGGTTAGACCTAATAATCGTCGTTTTTAAGGATTATTAGTGACCAGAAGGGACAAAATCCCGTTTAGATGAATGGAAACCCTGACAATAACTCCAAAGGCTCAATTTGAAACGCATCCAGACCGCAACTTCAGGCCTTGAGTATTGTGGATTATGTCTTCACCACGTGCTGGAGGTCTGGAGAACCTCATAAGTCCATTCAACACTTGACTTGTTAACAGTATTTACAGGTCTATAAAAAGAGTGTGTAATTTATTTATTGCGCATTAACCCTGTTTTCGTTTATCAGGTCAACTTTATGAGATGTTCCACATTTAAAAAAAAAAGTGTTGACAGGAGGTAGTTGCTATCTTTGGTTATCTAGCTGTATGAGTGTTTATCTGCCTTCATAAAGCTAGATAACCGAAAGTAGAAACGTCCTCCTTAACTGCATAGTGGACAAGTTGGGAAGCAATGATCGCAGGGAACTGCAAGAGGTAAGCAGGCCCTCTGCTCTGTGTGAATCATACAGACCATTTAAACCGCTGCAATGTAATGTAATATGATCATAAATAATGTTTCTGGATTTGTCATTTTAAATGCACAGGTGCACGTTTGTGGACGCGTTCACTACTGCAACAATTTCGAAAACCTATAGTGTCTCTGTTTAAAAAAAATCAAAAGGGACTAGGCTGTAGCTATTTAACTTGTGTTTGACACTATATAAAAGAGCTACAATTTACACTTTTAATATTTTTTATAAATATTAAAATTGATGTTTGGTTTACTTAACTGGTTTTTTTTTTAAATTATAGTTTGACTTCAATTCAGTCATTTTTGGTTCTGATGTCAAATGTATGATTTCGTCTGAGAAATAATTAAAAAGCTATAAGAAGAAAAAGCCTGATAAGGTAGTTAGCTTATTGTAGCCTATAAAATTATTGTAACGAGAAAACTGAAACAGAGAAAACAAACAGCAAACTTTTCACAATCGAGTAATAGGTCTATTTTGTATTTTAATTTTCGCGCAAAATCTTTGTCGAGTTTGCGCATTGTTAACTTTGCGTTGGATGAGTTAATAAACTTCCTAGCTAGTCCCAAACTCTGCCTACTTCAAACCCCCCGATATCTTTTCCTCAACCAGGTAAACCCTGCGTTTATTCAGCACCTGACGTGCAAAATGAGGCCTGCGTTTAATGCGCTTGAATCGGATCTCATAGCTCGATCTTGGTTTGATCTAGAAGGGAAACCATGTGGATTTTACTAATCGAGGATAAATGAACGCTGTGTTGAAAATCCCTCCTCTCAACACTCACACGATGACAAATAAGGATGTCTGAGATGATGAAAGGGTGAAATCGTTTTTGTCACGTCCATAAAATGGCTTCCTTCGTTTTGGTGATGATTTAGTAGAAAATGTATTAACATATTAACAATTATTACTATATAATCTTGAAATCTTAAGAATGAGAATTCCTCTTTTTTTTCTTTTTTTTTTTACAGTCTCTAGACAGTTAGGCTACTAGACATTTTTGACATTGAGCCCCACAGAATATAGGCTTACTAATACATTAAAAACTTGAAAAATTGTAAATTATAAAAGTATAAAATTTAATTTTATAATTTATTTATTTTTTTGTATAAACTGCATTTTAATGCATTTTTAAACAACCTTGATATTCAATGAACGTGACGTCATTGACCTACTCACAGTAACAACTATTAGGCAATGACATCATGCTGAAGCAGCTTCATTATGATTGGTCATATTAATCTGGTTGTACACATCAAAGATGAAGACATGAGGCGGAAACGAATGCGGAACGAAGGCATTTTTTCATCCCTGTGGCTTTTTTATGACATAAGATGTAATTGTGATACATCACCCTTATATTACTGTAAAATTACTGAAACAATGCAAATATTAGTTTATGTTTACAGTTAAAAAATCATTAGAGGTGTAAGCGCTTTTGGAGCTTCACTTCACGAGAAACACACACACACACACACACACACACACTCTAGGCTGTGTGTTACGGTGCTTTTCAGTAAATCACGTATTAAAAATACTTTATCCTTCATTTATGGTTATATTAAATTAAGGTATTTATTATAGTGATACAATATTAGACATTTCTGAAAATCTAATGCTGTGTGTGCTTCAAATTTAGGCCAATTTAATCTGAATTGGACTCAATACATTGTCTGACATATTAGTCTTTGTTTTACTGCTGTATGGATAATAATAAATGCACATGCTAAATACATAAGATGCATACTTTTATTTTCAGAGACAGAAAGAAAGGTGCCAATTAAACTAAATGAAGAGAAGAGGAAATTATTGATCATTTCAATTTGACGAGAAAAAAAGCAACTAACCTAGAGATGATAGAGAACAAAAACGAATACGTTTCATGAGCTGACTGAGCAGATTTTACATTCTCTAAATTTGCCACTTTAAAAAAATGTTTGAAATGCCAAATATGATTTAAGGTGCAAATTAGGCCTTGCTTGAGCATTTTAATTCAGTGTTCATTATCTGGGTGTCAGTTATGTGTTTGTGAATTCTATCAATAATTTAAATGTAAAACTAAAATATTCTGATGATCGTCTAATCCTGGTGTCTTTTATTACTTCACCTCACTGTAGCCTCTCAAACTGCAGTGTCTTTGTGAGAGACCAGAGGACTGGAGCTAAGGGGAAAAACGCCATCTGGTAAGTGCAATCAATGCAACATTGTAATTAGAACAATTAGTTGTAGAGTTAATCTGATTCAAACACACAGTAAATCATAAAGTATATGCTAATGAATGCATGCACTTGAAAGGAACCAAATGCAAATAGTAATTCCCAATCAAGTCCAAGACACTATATGCATGACATGAATCTTTCATCAGAAAACCTATATATCTGTTTCTCTCCCTCTCTCACCATATACATGCATATTCATAAAAAGCATTCTGTTTGTGGTTGCGTGACCTAGATCTGTGAAAATGTTTTCCTGTTTTTGCGTATGTGTGCATTAGAGTTTATTCCTCAGAAATTTACACTCATCCAACCACCTGCCTTTACAATCCTCGTGCATTTTTTGACAAATTGCATATATAAATGCACATTGTAGATATTCAACCTTTAAAGACACTAATCTAAGTTTCACATTACAGTAAAGTGCAAATCATAATCAAAATCATAATATTTTTCTATAGATACATTTTGTGTTAAGCTGTATGGCGTATGTTTATTTGAGAATTCGAATCAGGCAGACGTGCAATTCACACACAATATTAGCAAATGAATAAGAAAAGGGCTCGCTATGGCTGTTAAACATAAAACAGCATAATTATCTCAAGAAATATCCCTCAAAGCATTAGGCATGACCTGTGTAAAAAGAAGGCAAATAAATCTAAATCACAATACATTTCAACATGCCTGAGAATCCGTGGTTAGTATGACTGCAGGACATTAGGCCAAAGGCTTCAATGCGATAAATGATCAGAGAGAGGAAATTATATGTCCGTCTCCATCTCGATAATGATAAGAATGTATGGGCCACTATCACATTGCATATTACTTTATGTAAAATTAATGTGAGCAAAGAAATTCTGTCATCATTCATTAACAATGATCTTTTCCAGCTAAACTGGTTACCTAGCACAATTGAATAAGGGTTATTCAATGAAATTATGGGTGGACAGTAATTGATGTGGGCCGATTCAGTATACCTTCACAGTGACCAATCGCACAGCTGGCTACGAGAACACAAAAGCCGGACGTTCGTGCCTTCGCACCATTCGTGTTGAGCCAACGCACAACTATTTACGTTACTAATACCAGAATTGTCTGAACGTGCAGTTACTTAGCATGACACGAGCAAGAAATTATGGTCGCCTGATACCGTTTATATTATCCAAAGAAATAATATATAGCAGTTGCCATGACATCTGCTTTGGCAGTGATAAAAGGGGCTTTTTGTCCTTTATTTTCTTGTTTCCCCTTAGCAACTGCCAGCCATTTACACTGCCTTTTTGGAGCAAAAGGGAGAGAGGAAAAAATGGTGCAATTGTCCAAATGAAAGAAAAGAAAAATAATAGTCAACCCTCATCCTTCTTCTACCAGCTCCCCTCCCTTCTTC
>JAFVLL020009132.1:19886-124708 GCA_021397915.2 Tor tambroides
AGTCCTAGTTGTTTCAAACGTCTTCCATTATGGATAATGAAGGCTACATGATTCTGTGAACCTTCAATGCAGCAGAATTTTTTCTGAACTCTTCCGCAGATGTGTGGCTTGACGCAAACCTGTTTCTGAGCTCTAGGGCTTGGTTTTTGCTCTGATATGCATTTTCAGCTGTTAGACCTTTTATTAAGATGTGTGTGCTGTTCCAAATCATACCCATTCAATTGAATTTGACACAGGTTAACTTCACTCAAAGTGTAGCAACATCTACAAGCAATATGAATGCTCCTGAGCTAAATTTCAACTGTCCCAGATAAGGGTTTGAATACTTATGCAATGGAATCATTTATCTTTTTTATGTATAATAAATTTGCAAAAATGCTAAAAACCTGTTATTTGATTTGTCATTATGGTGTGTGGAGTGTAGATTGTTGTGGAAAAAAGTTATTTAAAGCGGTTTAACGTAAGGCTGCAACATAACAAAACGTAAAAAAAAATGAAGGGGTTTGAATACTTCTGCAAGGCACTGTATACTATACTATACTATACTATAACGAATTATATATATTCTGTGCTACTTGTTTAAGTTGCTGGTTTTGTAAAACGTTGGAAATTAGTCACTTACAAGGTTCTATTATATTTAGGAAGCTGCCTTAAAAGTTGGCAGTGAACAGGTTTTAAAACAGAGTCAGTATGTATACAGATGCATAACAGAGACAAGTAATGTAAGTACTGTGCCTGAAACTGGATTATAATAACAGAGACATTTAATATAAAATCAAAAACAGTGACAGTGACAGTGACAACAGTCTTTTCATGTAATATATGTCAAATCGGATTCTGAGACACTTTCGTACATCTATTTCTCACATATTCCAAGCCCTTGGAGAATCTCACACATGACAAGAACCGTACATACTTTTAATAGGATAGGATATTTTCCATTTAAACTCTTCCTGGCATATTTCAATTTCAATCTCCATATCTACTTATGTTCTTGAAGGAAATAAGGCACGCATGAATGTCTGACAGATTTCATTTCATGATATTATGAACCTATACGTCTGAGGTTCTGTCAAATGGCAGCTGAAATCTATTCAAGCATGTTATGCAGCAGGTAGGACCGTGATGCATTTTGTAATATACAGTCTTGTGGACCGCATCCAAAACATCACAGCCTAGGTCTTTACCCTATTAGCTTAAAATGCAATCATTACTAGCATAGTGTGCACAAATTAGGCTTTCAAAGAGAGAAAATATTAATTAAATCGAATCTAAAAATAGTTGTGTTGGTAAGGAATTTGTGGCATGTAGGATTTTACGTGACCTAGAAAAGGAGGATCAAAGGAATTTTGTTCATGGATTCAAAGTGTTCAATATTTCATGGTGGAATAATGCTGTCTTGAAAGTCTAATCTTATGGTGGCAGACGAAATCTGTGCAGCGTCGAAAAAAGTGTCACTGTGGCATCGCGCTGCTGTCATATTGGTGCTGCTGCCATTAAACTATCCTGTATGTAGGTGTGTTTTTTGCCGCCTTGAGAAACAGCCACCAAGGGTAAAAATTACAAATGTGAGATGTGTGCCTCCCATTTTGTTTCCTATAGCTACCATATTATTATTTCATGATGTGATCTTTTTAATGAGATATTTTGCGCATTTAATTTTGCTCACATTTTTTTTAACTCTCTACCCTCATCTTGCACTGATTCTCGAGGCATGGGACAAAACAGAACATAAAAGGGAAACTATGATGGAAATTATTTAAAACTGAAAACTAAATGAAACATTTGTCTTCAGAACAATTCATTTTACCTCTAATTAATTTTAAAGTCCCCCTGCAGTCACTAATTTTATCCCTTAAAACTCTGATTATCAAATTGACACATTTGAATGTTTGTGCCGTTAAAATGCCTTAAAATGGCTTGAATATTAGCTCATTTAGTATACATGAATATGCAAATTAGTCTCCGCCTTGAACTACTGGCTCCGATTTTAAACCGGTACACAATGGCAAGTGGCAATATTAGATTAATTCAGCCAAATATCTTTGAACCAGAAACTGATTTTAGGGAAGAAGAGGAAGAGTGAATTATACAGGCGGACACGTAACGGTACTTGTTATCATTAGCCTTTAGCTTGACTATGTTATCATGTAATAGCTAATATGTATTACAAATGTTCACAAACCATGTTCCTGTTCACCATCTCACACATCTACCTTCTAAAAATCAACATCTTAGGTAGAAATGCTTTGCTAATGATATGAAAAGCCCCAAGTTGCAAGTTGACAGGATTGGTTACATGTTTGTGACAACAGGAAACGGGGGCTGATTCAAATCCCAATTCTGAGACTGTCTTTGGTACACCGCAGTGTTGACTAATGAATTTGCACATGCTTGTCTTTAAGCATATTAAAAAAACACTAGATATACATGTAAACAATATTAAAAACATGAAATATTGCTATTTTCAAAACTAATGGCAAGTTAAATTATGGCATGTTTTGCCTCAAGAAACGGCACATGATCAAATAAAATGTTTTGACAGTTTAAACTAACTCAAATTGAACAGAAGTTCTAGATTTAGTTTTTGTTTTCTGCTCTCTATATTCATATCATACAACATAATTATGCATTATGCTGCATTAAGCACTGCAGCTCCTTCAGATGAACTTTAGCCATCGGAAGGCTCTCTAATTATAAAGAATAGTGCTTGTTTTGACCTAGAAATCTCACCATTAACACACTGGCAGAGCCTGACATGGGCACATTTCCAATTAAGGAAGCAGCAGGGTAAATCAACTCTTTATTAGATTTTATTATGGGATGCATTTGCTGATTATAATAAAAAATCAGACTTTAAAGAGCGCTATAAGCTCTGTTCAAAAACAAATCCTATAGAGCGCCAAGACATTGTCTTCTTCTCCTCTCTCTTTTCTTTCTCGTCACCCATTTAGTGAGCGTCCATGGTCAGAGATGCAGAAATTAGCTCAAACCTCAGAATATAGCACAATAATCAGGACAAATGATGGCAGTGGGTCTTATTCATTCACTTTCATTCATTTAATATGAATAGATGAAGTAGCCCATGTCATTATCCCTTTTTAAACAAGGACCTATTACCATTTCAGTGTTCAAGCAAAAATTGGTACAGGCAAGTCTCGGACAGTTACATTTCACTGCAAAAGAAAAAGGAAAATAAATCACATTTTCCATGAAGCAAATGAAGCCTGTTTTAGGACTATTAAGATTTTTTGCATTGTGACATTATGTTCATGGGAATTAAGCACTTTTCCCTCAAAATTCTCATTACCATAATGTGTTTGGATGTTTTACTTTTGAGGGTTTTTTGTTGTAATTATCATTATTCTCAGCTGTGATTCTCATTAGATTCTCATTACTGTAACACAGTAGTGTTTAAATTTTTACCATATTGTATAAATACATATTGCCTTGATGAATACACATTGATAAAGTTGCATTACAATAACATTAAATTTGTTTATTTATTTGTTTGTTTGTGAACTTCCAGAAAATAATGCCTTTTTGCAGCTAAGTAATTTAATAAACTTCTTCTAATTTGAAATATGAACCAGATTAGTTTTTGACAATCTATTGAGATTCCCCTGTATAAGGCCTGATTTGTCATTAAATCACTATAATTCAATACACTATGTATTTCTTTGAAAATTCCAACATTTGGCAAACTGATTTAAGTTTTTACTGATATATGAAATATTGAAGTAAACTGATATCCAGCCTCTGGCTAGCTTCTCTTTTCTGGCAGCCTGTGTCGAACACGACTATCGTTTGTCTCCATGATTCATCATAAGCTAATCAAAATACAATCACCTTAGAAACAAACTTCAAAAGCTCGAACAGCTCAGCCCGAGCCTCGTTTTCAGATCTCGAGCACTTCATTTTTTGAACCTCCTTTGCTCCCACAGGTTATCAATGCATCTTTTGATTGTTGCCTCGGAAGGTGCTTCATTTATATTCCTCAGTAAAAGAGGGGCCCCCACAGATGGCTCTGAGTAGCCCGCTTACACTGATCTACAATCAGCATCCTCAACAAAAATCCCTATTATAGCCATTACAAGAGAGACAAACAAATTTGAGCACAAATTTCCTTTAAAGGACAACTTCCACCAGCACCGCATGGATATCAGGGGTTGCAGGGAAGAGAAAGGGTCAGTGCCGTTATAGTTACGCTTCTTCACAGTAAAGAGCCAAACCCTGACGTTCTTCTTAATTCTCAAATGGCAGTCCTGACCTACTTAACACAAAAATGGCCTCATACAAACTTGATGATGTGCTTGTAGTAAGTCATACGTTTAAAATGCTTTGCAAAAGACTTGTGTTCTCCTTTGAAATTAAACTTAATTTATTTCATATGCACAGCTTTCATGTGCATATACATTTCATATGCATCCTTGCTTGCTTTGCAGACTAAACCTAAACCCAAAACCAGATTAAACTCAATCTCAGTGACAAATGCAAAGATGCATTAGAACTTAAATTTAGAGAAAACTGCTTGCTAGTCAAATGCTAATTATACTAAATAAATCCATTCAGTCTCAGTCTAAACTCGATGTCAACAATAAAATTTAAAAAATGTTGGTTCAAAGACACATTAGGTAACTTAAACATACAATTATACACTAAATACATCCATTCAGCCTCAGACCAAATTTAACTGAAATTAAAAGATTTTGGTTGAAAAAGCTCTGATACATTCTTACACACAAAGAACAGACACTTTGCCTGAAAAGCTGAAACTTTGACGGATCCCCTCCATTTTCTGAGCCAGCAACTAAATAAATCATGTGTTCACTAAAAAAACACTGTCATAGCATGCTATACAGCCAGCCATGAAATGGACAAACAGACAGATGGAAACATAGACTGAAAGCAAGAAAAACAGATCCCTCTCATATTTTATACGAATATGTGAGTTTTATAACAGATCAAGACTGTAAATTGAATCACCCAGTTTGTAGGCGCTGTCCAGAGTGCTGAATGAAAGAAATCTCTGTAACCTGTTGGTGCACAGCTGCTCACTTCAAATCATCCATACCAGCCTTACATTATCACTGCAATCACTTCTAAAATTTAAATGTCACAACAATGGATTTATGTTCAGACCTGAATATTAATGAGCACCTACAATCAATCCATTTCCAGCAATAAGGGTAGAGTGGACAGCAGGCTACTAATTCCAATGTCTAAGCTTGCAGTCATTTCAAAATGAGCATTTTCCTTAAGGAGGTTTCATTCAGTAATATGAAAATCAGACTTGGTTGCACTGACTAAATCAATGAGAACGCAAACAGCTTCTTACATGCTTAGATCACTAATGAATGCAGAAGCACGACATCAAATTGGCACCAGCAAAACGGCATTAGCATCACCGATATCCTCAATGTGGATAATATGCCAAAACGCTCTTAAATGAAACGGGGGGGAAACAATCATTATTTGGTGTCTTTACTGAGATTGCGAACCTCTAAATCATCGAATTAGTTTTGAAATGCATACGATACTAAACAAAAGTTGATATAACGGTGCACATTTGATGTAGAACCCAAGTTTGACAATATGAGGAAGTCGCGGCGAAATATATATTTATATATATCAACATTTTGCGCAGTAGGAGAGGGACGCACAGAAGCCCACTTACATGGACGTGATGTTCCTGAAGAGCTCTTCAATGTCATTATTGTTACTGCCATTGCTCGCCGGATCTTGTAGAGCAAGTAAAGGGAAGAAATTTCCACTGTCGGACTTATTGCAATAGATCTCAATGGGCGAACAGCTGCATGTTAGCGGACAATCGAGCATGGAGCTCCAATAACCCTGGAAGATGCTTGAAAGAAAGAGAAGCCTCCAGGTGAACACTGGAACCGCTGAACAGAACCATACATCCATGACTTTTGGGTCCAAAACGACTCGACGTCTTCCAGGGCTGATGAGGATGGTGATGATGAAGATCGCTGATGAAGATATGAGTGTCTAAACGCGTTGGCTACATAAGAGTGAGCGCTCCTGGGAACATCATATGAGGTTGAGCTCGTGATCTAGTCGCCTTATCAAAAGAACAAGTGCAAATGCCACAACTCGCCTCGACTTTCCGTTCCACAGTCCATCATTGAGATGCTCTCAGTGTCCAAGGCAAGGGAAAGTACTGCTGAAAGCGGCGATGCTCCGGATGACGAGCATAAAGTCCCACCTACTGGACAGAATTAAGACTGACACCTGCAAGAGGAGGAGGAGGAATCAGATTCCAGACCAACAAAGGCTTTTATGTAAGACCACTGCGCAGAAAAAAATAAATAAATATAATAATATAAAACGACTGTCCTTTATTCCGGTTAAGTAGTTGCCGTCGTTTTCTGTCGTTGACTTTGTGTCATGGTTTTAGTATAATGCATAATGTACTGGGAATTGATTTGTCAAGTAGGAAAACCCGGGGCTAGTTGTCACATGAGGAATAAGGTTGTCATAAGATTGAATTACACAAATGCTTGTTTCCTTATTTTGGTTTCAGACACCTTCAAAGTAAAAATTATATAGCATCATCATTTTATATCATTCATAAAACTCTGACATACATTCAAACGAGATCCAAACTGCATAAATTCAAACTGCAGATTCAAGTTTATTCTCAGGAAAAGGGTATCTCATGAAATCTCATTATTTATAATGAAGTCATAGGGTACATCAAAATAATTAATTAAAATACATTTGTCTAATGCATAATGTTCAACACATCCTATTAAGCATGTGTCAATGTATGCCAGATGAGTGCTAATTGTTTTCTGTGAGCAAAGAGAGGAGAACAGGGCTAATTGTAACACTGTTTGGTTTTCCTCATTTAATCAGACTACATGTAAACACACAGCAAGTAAGGCAAACAAGTTGATAAGGAAAATGCATATTTTAATAAATTTTAAACCCCAGAGAGACTTTTTAAAAATGCACAACAACATCAGTGAAATACAGCTAGTGTAATATATATATATATATATATATATATATATATATATATATATATTCTTCCAGTTGACTTCCATAGTGTGGAAAACGGGGACCAGCAACTGTTTGGTTTCCAATGTTCTTCAGATTCAGAATATCTTCTTCTGCGTTCAGCAGAAGAAAGAAATTCATACAGGTTTGGAACAACTTGAGAGTGAGTAAATGATCCACACCCCCTGACGCTGGTCTGAAAACCACAGCTTGACTAAAGCACATCATCTGTTCAGCTGGAAGAATCACCATGCTTGTGGCCTACTCTTTATTGTCAAAGTCCCAGAAAAGACTGTGACCCTCTCACCCTGATCATTACATCTTTTAAGCACTGCCTTCCAAGAAGTAATTCAAAGCAATCAATGCAAAAACAACCAGGTACAAAAATAAGCCTCACAAGCAATTGAAATGCACTCTACACAAAGACATTTTGTATTCTGCAGCTGTGTCCAGCACTCAATTTATTGTTGATTTGGAAAATATTATTATATTATATTATATTATATTATATTATATTATATTATATTATATTATATTATATTATATTATATTATATTATATATTATATTTGACCCTGGATCACAAAACCAGTCTTAAGGGTCAATTTTTTGAAATTGAGATTTATACATCATCTGAAAGCTGAATAAATAAGCTTGTTAGGATAAGACAATATTTGGCCGAGATACAACTATTTGAAAATCTGGAATCTGAAGGTGCAAAAAAGTCAAAATACTGAGAAAATCACCTTTAAAGCTGTTTAAATGAAGTTCTTAGCAATGCATATTACTAATCAAAAATGAAGTTTTGATATATTTACAGTAGGAAATTTACAAAATATCTTCATGGAACATGATCTTTACTTAATATCCTAATGATTTTTGGCATAAAAGAAAAATAGATCATTTTGACCCATACAATGTATTTTTGGCTATTGCTACAAATATACCCGTGCAACATAAGACTGGTTTTGTGGTCCAGGGTCACATATTATATTCTATTATATTATATCATATCACAATGCATAAATACTAGTACTAAATACAGTCGAATAAATAATACTAAAATAAATATGTAAAATCTGTATTTTAAAAAAGCCAATTTTATGTCAGTTAAGCATATGTTGCCCCAGTTCTCATTACATAATACAATAAATAAATAAATAAACTTGATTCTTTGATTTATTTTTCATTGAATAACAATTGTATTTTACTAATTTTCTGTAATACAGTAACTGTTAACATATTACAGTAATGAGAAACTAATGAGAATCACCACTGAGATGAATCACCGTGAAAATAATGTTGCAACGCCATGCAATCAATCAATAAACCGTTAAATAATTAATAGATTCATTCAGGGTATTTTTATTTTTTATTTTATTTTATTTTTTATTTTTTTGAGTTTGAGCTGAGATGTGACCTTGTCTTTGTGACATTCAATGGAATACATATGATTTTTGTGCATTTTGTATTTTAATCACATTCAAAGTGGTTCTCCAATTCAGGTGGTATAGCTGAATAATAAAGATGCCTTTGTGGCCTGGCAACAATCAGCTGACATTCTTTTGAACCATTCAAGCACAAATCCAGATCATTCAAGAGGGGTGAAAATATTTCATGTAAGGTTACAGTATCAAAAGACTATAATTCCGATTTTTTAAAAAGCTGAAATGAATTATTGTGGTTCATAACGGTAAATGCAATATATTGCAATCATCACCTTATCAACATGGCGGGTCGCCAGTGAATGCCAGAGGTTCATGCGTCATGTACAGTATCATTGCTGATGAGGAATAAATAGGAGACTGCGTAGTGTAAGTACTTTAGGTTTTTTATTTTGTTTCGTTTTGTTTTTTTTAGCCACACCTGAGGCGACAGAGTGCCTGAGGGTAATTATGAGGAGCTGTCAAGCTGACTGCTCAAACAAGGGCAGGACTCACTTTTACTTCAGCCTTGAAGCCTGTCAGCATATCATAGCATCCCACCACTTACAGGCCACGTACACACAAGTTTCATGAGTGACAACTGCATTTAAATACAGGAGTGAACCCCTAAATTATTGTTCTGTGTGTGTACAGAACAGAACTCACTCTAGAAACTGCAATGACTGACACCGTTCTGCCACATTTGGTGTCCGCTATTTTTGAAAAAATGTACATTATAATGACCAGTGGGTTGCAACGTCCAAGTATTATAAGCAGCACTTATTAAAAGTCTTTGGCTCACAAGGTGCTCCAGTTTATCGAGTTAATAAAGTAGGCAGGTACAGATTGTGGTTTTCTGGTTTGTGGATTTAAGGGATAGTTCGCCCAAAAATTAAAATACTGTTCAAACATGTATTACTTAGCCTACTTTCTTTTATGCAACATAAAAGAAGATAATTTGATAAATGCCTCAGTATCTATCTATCTATTAGAATATCTTCTTTTATATTCCTCAAAAGGAAGAAAGTCATACAGGTTTGAAAGGACACATAAATGATTTGGGGTGAACTATGCCTTTAAATCATTTGTATTTAGGTTTATTATTGTTCAGCTTAAACAGACAACACAAGAAAATTAGTTGCTTCTCAAGTTCACATACATTGAAGTTTTGACAAAACAATGCAAATGTCTTTGTGTTATATGTTTTCATGTATTTTTAGATGCTGCAGAGTGAATTGTGCATAAAGGCTAATTATTCAACGCTCACACCATGGATGTGACTCTACATTGGCCATTATTGCATGCTTGATTTACCCTCTGTATGAATCATAAAATAATAATGAGCTGTACTAGTATAAAGAAAGATATAAGCATGTAATTGTTTATATTGATTGCACATTAAGTTGTGACACTTTCATTAAACAGTGACTGTAGAAAGTGACAAGATAAATGGTAATGCAAATAAGGAAAAATATAACATCAGCATCAAATTTGTTGATGATGAGCATACCAGAGGAGGTTGTTTTATGCAAGTCGGTTTAGGAGTGTGTCTGTCCAATATGAGCAACATTTAAGATGTCCTGATGTGAATGACCTCACAAACAAACAAACAAGAAAATTGTAATTAGGAGCATGAGGTGTGAACATAGCCAAAACTAGCCCACATTTAGCTGTCATTTAATGCTTTAAGTACTGCGCTTATCTAATGAAGCATACAGCAATGACTTTGCAACACAGTCCAATTTGAGATATTTAATTGCAGTTTGTTTACAGTTGTTTCAGGACAACATTTCCCCTAACTGGATGCCAAGAGCAAGTGCCTTCATTTGTGAAAATATTTTAGTGATGCTTATGAGAGTCCTGCTCAAAGAAAACCCTCAGAAATTTAATGTGATGTGCTAGAGCATAAATGAGAACTGAATGTTGTGTTTAATTTGGCCAACTTTTTATACTACTAAAAATGTGTCTTCTTCTTTAACAAACAAATTTTATAGCACCATCATTATTGAACACTGCGATTAAATAATACTAAAAAGAGAAATAAATGTGCAATCAATATATATTAAAAATTTGCAGTGTAAAATGAGACTTTCTTAACATAAACGTAACATTCAATTTTAAACACTCAGTTTTAAATCTTTTTCACAACTAAATATGAACTGCTTTTAGCATCGTCAAAGAAAGATAATTCCCCTCCTGCCTTTTAGTTTCTACCTGTCAGACACATAAACAGCCTTTGTCTTTCTGTGAACATAAAATGCTGCCATATATTATTTCCTCTGTATTTAATGTGGCAGTCTTACGGCTTACACATTAGCCTCCTAATCACCTGTTTGAGGACATTTTAAACTGCCATCCTCTTTGCACTGAGAGGTTATCAAATCAATCTCTTGGATTTTCTCCATCTGTAATGGCACCAGATTTTAAGCCTCAGGTAAAAAGGCAGCAATATGTTCCTTTATCAACATGTAATGGATGTGGAAAATCACAAGGCATAAAGCTGTCAAAGACTTCACCTTTTTATACCTAAGACATTTATTGATCTGGTGTTAGTTGAACTGTAATTTGAATGCACAAGCAGACTACAATGTGTTGCAGATATTGTTTGCTATAGGCTATATGTGTGGCATTGTACACAAATCCCATAAATTATTTAAAAGGCATAAATATATTCTTATTCTTCATTCTTTCATGTCCTATATTCTTTAGAGAGATAATGTAAGATGAACTATTAACTAGTATAAAATTAACATAACATGAAAAATAGCTATAACATTTGTACTACTCCTTCACCTCAAAATGATTTCACTTTCTCAGCTTTATTGGACACTTAAAATCATTTATTAAAAACATGTATTTTATAAATATTGAAATATTTATAATTTATATTTTTTATAAATTAAAATTCAAGAATCCATTAAAAAATATTCTTACTTGTTTTACAGTTACATTTCATATAAAATATGTATCCATTTAGACTTTACACTTTTTAACACAAACAACTTAATGTAATGCATATTTGTCAGTCATAAATGAAAAAATATATCTGTAAAACCTGTCTGTAATAGTACCAATAAACTGAATGTAATAGTATTAATAAACTGGATTTGTTCTAAATATTTATATATAATGATCATTAATAAATCCAATTTCTTTCAAATGTTTTCACAATGAACAGATCTGTGTTACATTTGGGCAAAATGCATTTTAAATATATGATTCAAATCTAATAAATGATGCAAATACCTGTTTCTTACTTGTTTCACTGACTTTGCATGGCTGACAATTTTTTTTTTTGTTTGTTTTGTTTATTTGTTGTTGTTGTTTTGCACACAAATGTCCCTGATTAAAAAAATTCCTCTAGGATATGGCTTCAGTGGGAACCTTTCTGTATGGCAGCTCAACCATTTAAACGTCATCAAAGGTTACTGAAAGAAAAATGATCAACCATGCGAAAAGATAAAACACATGAAGAAACAATACATTCTAAAGGCTAAAGCTGTTTGAAAAAAGAAGCCTGATTTTGTATGCTATTTGCAGAAAGTGTCATGTGTGGCACAAGGTAAATATGTGATTTGCTAATAGGAATCACAGGTAGATTATTACAAGCTCACTGTGGACGCAGAGCTGTTGAAGCGCTCAGCGTGCACACAGTGTGTTGACTGGGTTTGGTGAACCCATTTCAGAGGTGAGCTTTTGTTTTGAACTTTGATCGGCTTTTGTTCTTATCTCATTCACAGGTGCCAAAAAAAGAAAAAAGATACAGTGTGCTATTTTAGATGAGACGTACTCTCTGAAAAAAAAAAAACTTCATAACTTGATGGAAGTGAAACCTGCTTTCATCAAACATCCATTAGAGTAGCACTTTGCCTTGTATTACATCAAAAGCATGGATTGGGTTGGGTTGGAGGTGTTGTTCTATAGAATCCAAAATCCCCATGAGTCAGACAACTTTTGAGGGATCACACATGCCGTTATGAAGTTCTCTACCAGGAACTTCATCAAACACTCACTTTCCCAGCAGGTTGCCCATGGGAGACGAGTCTCCGTCATGGTGCGCTTAGATCATCAGGTATCTCGCAGTGTTTAATCAGTTTCTCCATATATATCAGATGGTCAAGCGAGACAATACCAAAGGGGGTTTGTCACCCCCTGTCAGAATGGCAACAGTTTAATAAAACAACCGCAAGCTAACACACTCATGCTGCTGTTTCCACAGAGTGAGAAAGCAAAGTGAGGGGAAAACAGTATCAGGGGACCTTTACTCTGTCACCCTTAATTAAAAATGGATTCATCAGAAGTGAGGAGAGAGACAGAGCGACAGAGATTTTCAGGTCACCGTACCAGTGTCTGTGATAAGAAATTATATAACACCCCTTTTGTTCAGCCAGCCGGCACTCTGAAGTACAGTTGGCACAAGGTGAATTGGGATGAAACAATGCAACTGCAATGTTATAGAGAGAAAGACCGTGCCGTGTTTGCTAAAACATTATTCTTTTATGACACTAATTTTACAAATAACGCATGAATATAGAAGCAGATTTTGTTTTTGTATGCATGGACAACTGCTAGCAGTTCTTTTTCTTTCTTTCTTTCTTTCTTTTTTTTAAAGCAGACTCCTTAAACTACTTTCTAAAGTTTAGGGTCAGTAAGATTTTAAGAACTGATTAAAAGAAAATACATTTTTATTCCGCAAGGATGTATTAAATTGCTCAAAATGACATTAAAGACATTTATAATGTTACAAAAGATGTTTTCAGCTTTGATAATAAGACAATGTTTCTTGAGCAGCAAATCAGCCTATTAAAATAATTTCTTAGGGATCATGTGACACTGAAGACTGGAGTAATGATGCTGAAAATTCAGCTTTACCATCATAGAAATAAATGATATTTTAAATGACACTCAAATGGAAAACAATTGTTTTAAATGGTAACAATATTTTATAATTTTACTGTATTTTTGATAAAAAATAAATTAATTAATAATAATAGTAATAATAATAATAATAAAGAATACGCTTTATTTAGCGAACTGGCTTCCCTAATATCCACAGGTAATTATTCAATAACTTTGGGGCATAATTTACAAAACCTCCAATTTATTGTGAACCTCCAATAAATAAAAATAATGTTCTTGGTGGAATGTAATTCATGAAAGTTGACAATATAGTTTGGTCTTTGCTCAATACAGGGAATGAGGAGGACCTTAAAAGGATAGTTCACCCAAAAATGAAATGGGGGGGGGGGTGGGGTTAAGCGCGCACATGAACGTAATTTGCATAATCAAAATTGTTTACACTTAGGGGAAAGCATGCATATGCGTTGTGATAGACTCTAAAATGGTGATAGACGGTAACTCTGGGGAGAAAAATTGTTGAATAAAGTTTTTTTTTTCTTTGTGCACAAAAAGTATTCTTGTAGCTTTGCAAAATTGAAGTTGCGCCAATGATGTCACATGGACTGTTTTACCAGTGTCCTTACTATGTTTCTGGACCTGGGAACATTGCAGTTACATTGCTGTCTATGGAGGGTCAGAGAGCTCTCCGATTTCATCAAAATTATCTTAATTTGTGTTCCGAAGATGAATGAAGGTCTTACGGGTTTGGACCGACATTAGGGTGAGTAATTAATGACAGAATTTTCATTTTGGGGTGAACTAACCCTTTAATATCTATTCTAAATTTTATAGGACACTATTTTTGAACGGTCGTGTACATTGGCTGTTTTTCATCTTCTTAAGCTACCAGTTATATTCTGTCAGCATCTGAACTGTTAATTAGAAGGAGGTCCGGTCAAGGGTAATAAATAGAAAGCTGTGGTAATTCTCAGAACTGCAGCGGATCAGCACCTGTCGACATTCAAGTCAACTAAAGGTCACCTACAAGCTTTGTGACAATGAAAAAGTTAGACTTAATTTGTTGCCCTTCTCACAGTGAGGATGTCGAGAGAGAAACACAATATGCAGCATCCCCAGGAGGAGGCAAATGGCATTTGAAAACAGCATCTGTGTCTGTTTTCAAATGATTTTAGATATGTGTCATTGAAGACAATCTGAAGTTAATTGAACATGAACAGTTGCGAATACAGCTTCACCCAAAAATGACACCATTTGTTAATGTCTATATATTTTTTTTTTTTTTTCTTACAAAAATATTCTGGCAAACAAGGCAACTTCTCAGAAACATTTTGCCCCAAATTAACCATAAGTTTGCCACAAATAAAAACAAATCACAGATGAATATTCATATATTATGTGATTATGATTTAATTATATTTCTTCCTCCAAAAAAATTAATCAGGACCAAAACATCCTGAGGCAGGATGAATTTGCTATGCAGGTAAGGAATATTCCTTTTAATTCTATGCTTACACAAGGAAAGGTGCCATTAGTTTCATTATTTCTTCTTACATCAAAGACACTCAAGACGAACCTTTATCCTGGATCCTGATGGTTGTTTGATCTTGTCTGAAAAAAAAAACAGTTCAAGGACAAGTTGGAAAGAGTGAGTTGAAAGGTAGAAAAACTCTTAAAGCTTCAAAAGCTCTCCAACAACAGCACATTACTCATTATTATACCATCGTCAAAAATTCAGACATTTCATACATCATCAGCAATTCAGACATTTAATTGTATCATATGAGTTCAGCCCTATGTTCATTATTAATAACAATTTGATAGGATGCATTTTGATTTTGTTTCAAGTGGATGACTTATGTATCAGACTATGAAATTAATGATATGTTCACATCCAACAAAATAACACACAAAAATTTGCAAATTATATCTGTCATACCCTTAATTCTTCTTAACAAGTTTGTATAATCTCTGAAAACTCTTGCATAAAAGGAAGTTTTAACCTTTTTTTAACATACTTAAATGATTGAGATGCATGCAAACAAAATCAGAAACTCTGGTTGGCAGGGTTATGCTGATAATTTTTTTTTTATTTAAAAAAATGGTGTTCAAACAATTTCAATACAGAAATTGCTAGTAAATTTTAAAAAAAAACTATTACAAAGAAATGGAAAGGAACATATTGAATTAAACATTTAAATTAGAAAAACTGAAATTGTAAAACTTTAATAATCTTTGAAAAATATTTTTAAGTGTAAATAATAAATAATAATAAATAAATGGGCTACTATTCTGTCAAAAATAGAAAAAATAATAAAAACAAAAAAAAAATGACCTCTATTAGATAAACATTTTATATATATATATATATATTACTAGGGAATTAAAACATTGCAACATTATAATGTACAGTATGAAAAATGGATATTCACTTTGATATTTTCTAAAGATTACATTTAAAGAGATTTTATTATGTCTTCTTTACAATAAAAGTAAATGGGGTTGTGTTGTATGGACAAAAACTGTTGAAACCAGTTATACATAAGAGTGAGTAAATGATGATTGAATTTTAATTTTTGAGTGAACTGTCCCTTTAACACCATTGTAAATGTTTTAAATGAAATGAGCATTAGATGACAGTAAGGGTAATTTGAAATGCAAAAAAAAAAAAAAAATATGTGGGAAATGGGCATATTCAGTTGATATAAAAAAATAATATGAATGAATATGAAAAAAAAAAAAACGACGAATGTACTGTATACTGTGCATCCCTATTGACAACACCAGAACTGCAGACACAAAAGTACCAGAAATGTCCTTGAAGCAAAACATTAAATATTACATTTACATGACAAAGGATGAATAGGACAATTTTATAAATGCTAAAAGAATGGAAATATGACTTACTAGCCTAACATACAGAACAAACACTGAGCCAAATAATGCATTACTAATAATAGTCAAGAGACAGATGAATTTCTTCCAAAATACCAGAGATTGAACGCACCGCCCTCTGACATCAACAACTGAAGATCTGAGAAATGCTTTCTCCTCTCTTAGAACAGTAGATAAGAACAGTAGTAAGCTATAAGTTATATTATAAATGTGAACTGTGAAACCAGAGGCTGTGCAGTTTGAAAAGGCAATGCAATGAGAATTTGTCAGATAGAAAAATGGCACGGCTTTTTCCTTTAAGATTCCCCTGAGAATTAAAACTACAAGGTACCCCAGTTTTCAGTCATAAGCCAGCATGATTTTGTGATCATTACGCCTTAATTAATTTAGAATAATTAATGGGGTGGATCGTGCTGTAGCTCCGAGGTGGATCTGAACTTTGGGCCTGAGACTTTGAGTTTGGCAATCTAGGCGGTTTGCCAAGAGGGCAGCCCTCCAGCTCACCGAGCGGAGAGCAGTGCAATGCTCCAGAGAGATGCACGCCGGTACATTAACACTAATCAAAGTTTTGTGGTTATGTCATTTAGCATATTAATATTCTCAATCTGCGCTTTTATCAGTGGAACTGCATGGCATGTCGAACTGACGTATGCTAAATTGCTTTTTAAAGTTCTTCCAACCTTCTGAAATACCCCAAAATGTGCAGCTTGTTCAGATAAGGTGTGCTGTTACTTTTCAAAGCACAGCAGTATGTATTGCTGTTCTTTTGGACACCAGTCATCAAAGAGTTCTGAAATATAATGTCACAAAAATATTAAGCTGTTTTCAACATTGATAATAATAAGAAACGCAAATCAGCGTATATGAATGATTTCTGAAGGATCGTGTGACACTGAAGACTGAGGTGTTGCTAAAAATTAAGTTTTGCCATCTAAAATAGAAAACAGTTATTTTAAATTGAAATAATATTTCACAATAGCCCCCTTAAGAGTGTTACATGGGGAGCGTGACAACGGAGTTGGAGGATCCAAATGCAAGGCTTTATTTATACACAGCGGCGTCACTGGGAATTCTGGGCCCTGTGCACTGACTTTGCTATGAGGCACAACCCATAAACCCCACCCCCACAAAGCCACCCCCTAAAACACGTTCATTGGGGGGGGGGCCCTCGTCAGGGGCCCTCGTCAAGGGCCCCTGTTACTCTGTTCCACTATTACCCCCTGTCCGATGCCCCTGTTTATACACGTGGTCAAAACAGGCAGGGTCAAACACCAGCAAACTGTACAATCCAGGCAGAGACAAAAGAGTATTCCAATAAACAGGTGAGGGTCAGGGCAGGCGGCAATAGATCAAGAAACTAGGAGACAGTCCAGGGTCAAAACTCAGGGAAACAAGGAAACACGGAAAGGAAAACTTGGAAACTATAGGAACTAGGAAATGGCTATTCACAATAATCAGCCCCCAAGAGTGGGTGTGAGCATCTTATATACTAGACAAAGGGGAACACATGACAAAACCAACCAATGAGAACAAGAAACATGCAACCAGGGAATCAATCAGAACATGACACTCAGACAGGGGTAGCACATGACATGAACATATGCGGGGCAATGGACACATGGGAAATAGAGTCCAGAAACAAGTGGCAAGAGTCCTGGGTGCAGTGCCCTCTAATGGAGTTCATGGACACTCCAGCTGGCGAATGTGACAAGAGACTTATTTCAAAAACATTTTTAAAAAATCTTACCAACCCCAATTGCCACCAAAATCCCAAAGACTTAAAATCCCACAGACTTGCATTGTGTTTGCAAGTTCTACATGAGCAAACGAGCAATATTTTCTTCAGAAAATATAAAAACTTTTATTAATATTCATCTCCCAAATGATGCCTATTAAAATTATATCTCCTAGCATCCTCATGTCATTGAAGATGATGTGAAAAGCATGAAAAGATTCCGCTGAATAATTGTATTTATTTACAATCTCTATTTCATGTTCTGTGAGACACATTTTGAAATAAAAAATAAAAAGAACATCAAGCGCAGGTGTTTTTTGTCAGTAAGGGGAAATAATGTGGGATGAAAGTGCCGTCTCAGTTATTGTGTGTCACCCAATGGCAGAGACAGTAGTGTGCGGGTGAAGATGCTGCTGCTGATCAACAGCAGTAAAAGAAAAACGATAGATGTGTGTGTGTATAAGGTGTGAGAGTTTGTGTTAGCTTGGAGACCATGTGTGAATGATGTTTTCTGTCACCTTTCTCAACTCTTGCACTTTAGTAAAGGTAAAGAGAGAGGGAGAGAGAGACACAGATAGGAAAAGATCTCAGATCTCAGTCTTCCATATCTGCATAATGATGCATTGTGTACACTAGGTTTCAATTATACATAATCACATTACCCACCATGAACCTAGCTGGAAGCTAGAATGTTAAGCTGCAAAACATGTTTACGCATTAGTATGCATATATATATCCACTCCAATAATTGACATGGGGGAGTATGGGGGCAAAAAGCCATTTCCACCATGTTCCACAGGTAAAAACTTACAGTTCATTAAACATAATGACAACATGTCTCAACAGCATAGCGTAATGTCACAGTACATAGGTTGTCACAATGAAAAGCTGATAATAAATAGAATTTATAGTCTATTTATTGTTTTGTTTTTTTTCCTGCAAAATCTAAATATAAATTTTGTATAGTAAAATAGTACAAAACATTAAAGATAACATACAAAAATTTTAAGCCACTCTTTTGGCCAAAATAAACTTTATAAAAGTATAATACATAAACCACTTATGTGAACTTGCTTCAAATTTATATTTATGAAATAAACTCTTTGTAACAGTTCACATAGTTAAAAAAAAAAAAACTTTATTTTATAGTTTATTCTTTTCTTAATTTCTTAATTTCTTATTTCTTTTCTTATTGCTTTATTTGTTTACAGCAGCAGTACAATTAGGAGGAATTTTAATTATTTAGGGTACTGTACACAATATAATTTATATACATATTATATTTAATATATGATTATGTTTTTTTTCTAATATACATATAACTTATAGTTACTGAGAGCCTTTTGACAACTTGCCCTGGTCTCCTCTGTAGCAATTACACCAACTGAATCACTGAATTAAAGCAACCATCTCACAAAGCTTTTCAAATTATGTATAGTTTTATCATAAAAGTGGAAATGTTATAATAATTGCTTCTGCATTATGTGAGCAAATGTGCATGCTGAGAAATATTGGAGCACAAAAATGTGTTTTGTATCATATGGCAGAACATTACATTTGAAAATAATTACTGCACTCTCACAGTACATATGAATCAAATTTGTCTATCTCTTATTTTTTGGACCCATTTAATGTTATATTATCATAATTTGATATAGTAGTCTTGTTAATTATTGATGTGGCAGCCTCAAAACTGCAGTCTTCCGACCTGATATTCAACACCATCATGTATGCTAATTATGTCCTTTTCAAGTTGAAATTAGACAGAATGTAGCATATTTTCTCACTATACTTCACAATTGTAGGTTTATAACAGATATCAGATTTAACCAAAAAATATGAAATAAATAACGCCCGTAGAGAAACGCACAACATTACTGCTTTGAAAGAGCTGGTTTATGTATAGGGGCATCATTTACTTCATATTTTTTGGTTAAATCTGCACTATAGGAAAAACCATGCGACCTTTATGTATCTCAGAACTCCTTTTTGGAGTTTTTCATTAACTGAGCGAATGCTCTAGCTTGTACATGTGGATGAGTCAGAGGCCCAGGCTTGTATTTAATTTCACAGGTGTATCAGAGGCCTTGACAGTCAACAAGTATAGTTACAGAGCACTACAGACTTTTCCCCTGACACTCACGAACTGTCTTCAAGACAGACCTCCAAGGACACCATTCAGTTCTGCTCCGTTACTGTGAAAATGCGTCAGCCGGCAAAGCCATGTATTGAGCAACTTCCTGTCGCTCAGGCCACGATGATGAAAAGGAAATATTGTCACTCCATTTGCCATGAAGATACAATCAACTGACATAAAAGAGCGGAAGCAGCCACTCCAGTCCATTTTTCATGTCTCCAGAAGCGAGTCATCTCAGCAAATATTAACTGTGTAATAAAGCATGGCTATTTGACCAGCTCTGAACCCTGATTATCTGGTCAATTTTATTAACAGAGAATATAATTGCATAAGAAGTGCACCTCCATGTTTGGTATCACTATGCTTTTTTTGCTTTCAGACAGACATTGATAATGTCTGATGCAAGGCAGAGCCAGTGGAGAATAAAGCATTACTTTATGCAGGTTAAGGTCACATCTGTGGTGGAAACGCCTGATTGAAGGCAAACTGCAGTTCTTAAGTGTCAAAGCACTGAATGGAAATGTCATTGAAGTGCTGAGCAGACAGAAATCAACCTCTGTCACTATACGGTCAAAGAAGCAGCACATTTTGTGCTGGGAGAAATACTGAATACTTTATATGCCATGCAGACCATGAGAAGATTACCATATCTCTGTATTCACAGGTAAACCTTACTCGGCTAAATATCTAATGACCGGCTGAGGAAACAGAGGGCAACTGTAATATTTTTTTTTTTTTTACATTTTCCTTCATCACTCTCACATGCCCTCTTTGGGTAGCCTATATAAAACACATGAACCAGTGCAATAGTAATACCTTGAAAATGTTAAATATGCATGCAATCATTACATTGAATTTAATACAAGACATTAGTGTGTAGGCGACTGTATAACTGCAGGAAGCAACTAACGTGTGCAAAATAAATTAATCCACTGTACGAGCACAATAGTATATTTTTTGTAGTGGCTACTACTTTTAAATATTACTCACTCATTTTCATCCTTGCATGTTCTTTCATCTGTCAGGAATAACATGCATTAATCTGAATTTCATTTTGGACAGTGGTTCTGCTTGTTGGAAATGAGACTCTTAACATAAAAATGCCATGTAAATCCAACTCAAATGCTTTTTATAGAAGAAATGTTTAGTAACTTTTTTTCAAAAGGACCTTTAACATTTAAATACAATAAAACAATGCACAAAAATGTATAAAGCAAATAAATGTTATAACAGAATAAAGTGCAAAAGAACACAATTACAAAGAACAATAATAAAGAAACTGATCATTTTGAACCATTAATGCATTATAATATTAAAAACGTAACTAATTGCGTTACTTTTTATGGAAAGTAATGTTACATTACTTTTGCCTTACTTTCCTCATCTGAGCTGGGCTTGCTTGTTTGTTTTTAATATTAAAAAAAATTCTGTTTTTGGCAAATGTTAAAGTGGTTTCACACCAAAAGTGAAATGTTTAAAGTACAAACCTGCTCAAACAAACCTTTCTGCTGTGCTGCCATTCTGGACTGCATGAAGAATATGTTGCAGGAGAAGAAAGTTCAACACTCTTACTTCTGCACTGAAACAAAATATGTGATGTTTAACTAAAGTCATTTTTGCTTATTCATATGATTGAATTGGACCATCACAGGTCAGCAGCAAAGATATTGGTTAATAAAATGGGATTGAATATGTAAAGGATATTTGTGTTATTTAACATATTTAATTATTGCAGTTTTGTCATATAGTCTGAATTTGCATTTCGCTGTTTTTATTCATTTTGAGAAATAGAGAATCTATTTTTGTGCAAGTGAGATCCCTGTTGAAAAATCCAGCATATGCTGGTTAGGTATGCTTTGAAGCATGGCAGCTGGTTTGAGCTGGTTTAAGCTGGTCCTGAGCTGGTTATAAGCTGCTCAGGACCAGCTCATAACCAGCTCAAACCAGCTGCATTGCTTCAAAACATACCTAACCAGCACATGCCGTTTTTTTCAACAGTAACGTAACTCATGTTACTTATAATGCATTACCCCTAACACTGCTAGATGTATTTTCTAGTTGTTTGTTTGTTTGTTTGTTTGTTTCATTTGTTAAAAATGCAAAAATCTATGAGCGTAAACAATTGTTTATGTATTTCAGTATTTTTTTATGTTTTTGATAAACACTAGATTCTCAATGACAAGCAGTGTCAGAAACACTAAATTTTAACTGGTTGATGGAAAAGAAGCCAAAGTGTGTTCTAGAAGGCTAAACAATTAAAAAAACAAGATATATAGAATTATTTACAGTATTTTGAAGTACCCACAATAACAATAATGTGCATGTTCATTACGGCAATATACAGTCTTACAGTATATCAACAGAGTGGAACAGAACTGAGTAAAGCCCAGTAAAATAAGATATTTTATTGGGCCCAAATGAATCTTGTTCAGTTTGCTGCTTGATTGCAATATACACGACCATGCTAAATGTATGTAAAGTTTGCCCATTTTTAACCAGCTTTGTACTGTTACAATGTACCTAGTACCCAGATATCCCTGTTTATTTGTCAGCAAAAGTTCATCGGATGATGCAAACCATGTCATTTTGCATCATTTTAGGCTTTTGAAAGCTCCAGGGATCTGTCAAAACTACAGATTGAACTTCTGAAATTTCAGTCCTCTGTTTTCTTTCGTCATGTAGCGCTTCTAATAAAATATCTTGTCAGCAGAAAAGACAGGAATGGCCTTTAACTTGACTTTAATGAAGTCATGTTCATGACTCATTTTAATGATTCGATCATTCAATTCAGTATAAGACTTGAATTTCATTACTGGCTCACAGCCATGATCAAAACTTATATGGCAGCTTCCAGTAATCGAGTCTGACAAGAATCTGTTGCTCATGTTAACAAACGTGGTAGAGATAAAATAGATAAACATTTAAAACAGACATTAGTTTTGTGATCATTTTAGACATTTCATATTTGAATATTTTTCTGATTAATTGTTACTTTAAAGTAGCTGTGCAGAGGGGATTTAAGGACAACTAGAGCATTGCAGAGCTGTGATACAATTATAATTCAGAGCTTCAACAAAGGTAGAACAATCCAATCAAATTCTCTCTATTCAATTCGCTCATTAGCTTTGATCCACAGGCAATGCTTAGAATCAGTAATTCTCAGTTTATTTCATAAAAAAGACTAGGAAGGCTTGCGGTTACTGCAAAAAGGTTGGTTTGATTTCAAGTAAGGTAATTATTTAATACAGATTCATATCAAATGTCTTAAGAACTGATCCTGGTATGATGGACAGCAGACATACAGTATGCAACAACAAACAGTGTATTCTGCTGTTATATGCTAGTCTATGGAGCAGAATTTTAAACTGAGCGTGATTTCGACACGTAATTTTATGTACACAAACACCAGACATGACATTTTATAGATATGCTTTTTTCACAAAGCATTAAACACGATTGCACAGATTGGACTCTAATTCTCTCCATAGGCTCAAGTTTGTGTGCATATCCATCAAGGCAGTCATTAGTTATAATGCACATACATGAAAGACATGAATAAATGTAAATTATTGAAGATGAAGGAACCAAAAGATAGGCAAAGCAATCCATTTTGTGCTCATCTAGTGTTTAATTAAAGGCTACAGCAAGCTATTAGCTGTACTAGTTCTGTGGATTATGTTTGTAAAGCGAGGTCATTATGTTTGTTCAAAGCCCTATCATTTTATATGGCATTTTATTAGCCAACTAAACCACAAAGAGTAGAGATGAGGAAATTATTATGATATTATTACATGCACTGTGCAAAATTCATTCATAAAACAACAAAGTGTCCTGTGAGTGCATCGTGATGAAGTAATTATTAAAAATTCACTTGAACAAAATGTACTTTCACTGGGGCTTTCATTTATCAAAAGCCTTTCCAGCAAGAAAACTCACGGCCGTGCCATTATGTAAGAGACAGTGAAGGTTGAGTTGTGCTGGTCTGCAACGTTAAGACATGAGATGATAGATGGCAATACAGTAAGTTGACAGTATAAACTGTTTGCGCATACCAAAGTCTTGAGGAAGATAAATGGTAGACTACAAAAGTACAGTGAACATTTTCAGGGACTGAGTCATTCACAGCTCGATACCCCACAATCTTAATGATTTTAGACTTTATCAGATGCAGATTTTTTTTCATTTTTTGAAGCTGTGACTTAATGCCAAGGTCAAAAAGACCCACAGCAAGTGTGTGAATTAAATTTCATTTTTCATTTTTCATTTTTGCAAGACGTCACCTGCCACTAAAAATAAGAATACCAGTGCAGTGAACAGTAAATGATTAAATGTACATGTAAATGTCATTATACACAATCTGTTGAGGTTCGTCTTGCGCAACACAAATTATAATTTGACATCACTAACACATTTAGCTAAATGTCATTCACCTAAAAAAATAAAAGAGCCATTTTGTGTCAAATCAACCAAATTTCAGAAATTTACCTGACTAAAATTTTGTGTTTTGTTAATTTTTTTGAAGAAAGACAAACATAAATAGTTAGGAAGGGCAAAATATTTTGTCCACTGAAAATGATTTGCAAACTGAGCCACATTTAGATCCCCATATCTCTGGGACTGAACCATACAGGGCCTTAAAAATAATGATAACTAATCAAAAGTTTGTTAAGAACCCAAATCTAAAAGGTTATTGAGATGTCTTAGATACTTCTTGAGTTACGGCCATGCAAAGTTTGCAAAAAGAATGGACAGGTATGTTTTATGCAATTGTTTTGATAGTGGGAAACAAGATAGACTTTTAGTTTCAACCTTTGTGTAAAAATAAAGTATGTTATTTTTCCCCCTTTTGTAATTTGGCTCCAAAAATAAGTAGAAAATTGTCATTTTTACCGCTCTCTACAAAACAGTGGATTTCTCAGTAAATATTCAATGATAACATTCAATGTTTTGGCTTTCTTCCTGTATTTTTCCACCTGAAAGAAAAAAAAATCAAAGATCAAAATCAATTTTTTGGACAAAGACCTTTGGTTGAGTTGACTTTCAAGGATACCCAATAAAAGTACTTTTCTTGCTACAGTATATTGACAGTTTTAAACTGGGCAATGGTGGCAATGGAAAGAGCTCCATGTAGCATACTATTACTTGTAAATCTCTCATTATACTATGTTTTCACCAAATCTTGGCTTCAATCAACTTTTATTTCCTTCAATTAGAACCAGAGACCAGAGAGGTCTATATGATCAATAACTTCCAAAAATAAAAATAAAACCTGTGTTAATTAAAAGAAAACAATCTGATAAAAAAAAAAAAAAGACTGAATGCAAGAAGTTGTTGTGAGCAGTATCAATGTGTCCAATGTGATAAAATTTTCAAGAAAAAGAAAATCCTATGAGGGTCAGAATAAGGGCTAGATATGTCTCTTCCTTCAATGCAAGTCTTTTTTTCACACGAGGTGAAAATCAGGCCACTTGAAAGTAATATCACACCTCTTCTCAACAAGCCACACAATTAATCACCGTGTCCATTTATGTATCACTCATGTCCACAGCACGAATCCCTAACCGGCCAATAGTAACAGTGATAGATTAAGTACAAAACTGTGTTGTAGGCATTTTCCCTGAACACCCATAGTAATAACAGTTTTTCCAAGGCTACTGAACTTTTCTAAAGTATTGTAATAAGCTACTGAAGACAAATAACTGTAATACAACCAAAACTACAATAAGCAACTTTTTTACAGTCTTTTATGGGGTAGGAAATCTGCATTCTCTATTGTAAACCTGAGTCTGCTTAATTGTTCTACTTATGTAAACCACAATTGTCTCATAAAATCTTTAAAAAAAAAAACAGTATTGCTGAATTGTTCTTTTCAGAACATCTCTTTGCTGGGGTCCAGTTTATAACCAGAGGCCATAAAAACACCTGACAGAGCAATAAATCTATCCAGGTACAGAGACACAAAAGCCCTTTGTTGTACACAAAAATGGAAGCCTTTATATGTAAGGCGTCTCACTTAATACAATTATGAGACACATTTTCACACTAATGATCATAACTCTCAAATTATTTTAGAGACACATGGTTTCCAGTAACCAAAACAGCCCTTATCAGCATTTTTCAATCTGATCAAAACCATTAATGTGAGTGTTTTGCATGATATTGACTGCATCAGTAAGTCTGTAAGTCTATTAAGTTACGTTAGGTGAAATATATTTGTAGTAAGTTAATCTTCCCCTCTCTAATGTGTTTTGGTCAGTCTAATGTTCGCTAAAGTGCTGAGTTGGAATTTTTCTACTTTAAAGAGAGGCATTAAATTGATTACAAATATATTACATCGCCACTACATCAATTAGTGGTTCTTTATTTGAGGAGACAAGGATATTTATGGTAGCTGTGTAGCTGTTTCGATTTATGGTGGAGGCCACAAAGTAGATGTTGTTCTGAATGACAGCAAAGAGAGGATATGTTAATAATGTTAGTGCAATAAATTATATACAAATACTAAATCCTGTCATGTAAATCCTGAATGGTCCTCAATTCGTGGGAGTGCGACATTCAGTCAGCAAATATGAGCACTGAAAAATAAAATCACAATGCGCAAAATCACAATGCGCAACACTGTAAAAGCACATGAAAAGAAATTATACAACATTAGCAGATCCAAATTTAATGCAGCAATCGATACTTTTCATTTCATTTTCATTTTATTCGGGACAGCCGTAATGGATTTAGTTTAATTGTGCAGGGCCATTTTTGTCCCAAGCCCCCATTAATTTCCTTAATTTTTGATGCTACTCTAACAGAGTTTTGCTAATATCGATTCCCTGAATTAAAGAAACTTAACATTAGCGAAAGGCATTTGTACAGTGGCACACTGTAATGAAAAAATACATGCAAATAGAAAAAAACATTCGCAAGCTAAGAAAACATCTTCAACATTTTTTTTTTTTTTTTTTTTTTTTTTTTCCCCGGCCTGTCAGTAACACAGATAACACATGACAGTACGTATGTGTAGCTATGCTATCATCATTCAAAGCCTGTCTTTTTTTTTTTTTTTTTTCTTTTTTTTTTTTTTTTAGATATTTATTTTTTTTTTTTTACATTAATTCATTAATTAATGTAATTTTATATACCCTTTTATTTAACCATACTATGACAGACAAGACCAGGGGACAGAGAAAACAAGAGAGAGAAAGAAAAAAAAACAAACAAACAAAAAAATTATAATGATAATAACAAAAATAATAATAATATTAATAATAAAAAAAATAAATAAATAAATAAATAAATATAAAAAAAATTAAAAAAAAGGAATTAGAAAACAAAACAAAAAAATTGTGGAGAAAGTCAACAGAGAAGGGGAGAGAGAGAGAGAGAGAGAAAAAATAAAAATAAAAAAATAAAAAAAAACAAAAAAAAAAATTAAAAAAAAAAAAGACAATTTTAGTGATGCCTGCTGACAAAAAGAAAACAGAACACATGCTGTCAGAGAAACAGCAGCAACAACCAACATCTGTATGAATCACAATAAATACTAAATGTTAAATGTTATTGAGCAGCACGCACCTTCTTACAAAATAAGTTTTGAAGCAACAGCAGATCAAGACAATGTGTCTGTGAAGCACCTGTTTTACCAATGTGAATGCTTGAGTGTACACCTGTGTGTGTAAGCGCGGTTGTGTTCATAAGGTTCCTCCGTAGCAAATGTATAATAGTGTGTGTGGGGAACAACAGCCCCATCCCGCAAGGCATGAAGCAGTCACGGAAAAGACCTGGGCCCAAACATCGGAGGCCCCCAGGGCAAGGACCCTGGGGAGAACCACCGCAGGGACAACCGCGGCCCCACCCAGAAAAGGGCAGGAGAGCCGAAGGTGGGTCCTCCGACAGCCACAGTGTAGACGCCCCAGGGTGCCGTGGCGGCGGCCGCCCAGGCTCCGCCGGCAGCCGACCACACCAGGGCAGACCGGCCCTGGGCCGGAGATCCAGGGCCCCCCACCCCTAACCGGGGCCCAGCAAAGCCAGCAGGGCCAGGCCCGGCCAGCGGCCGCCGAGTGGGCCCGCGCACCCGAACATCCTGCCCCGGCGCGGAAACCACCAACGCACCGGCGGCATCCTCCACCGGCAGGGCATGGTAATGGGGTGAGGGTCGACTGAGATGAGTGAGGTGGAGTCTAAGGCCCGACCTGACACATAGACGTAGATGAACAAGCACACATATACACAAACATACGTTCCACCCTCATGCACATAAGCGAATATTACACCTGCTTCCCCACATGTAGACACACAAAAATGGACAACACGGTACCCACACTCACACTCCCATCGCACACTATACTCTAGATCCAGGCACCACCACCCCCCAGAGGGAGTAATCGCGCCCGATCCGGAGCTGGGCCCCTTCGCTCCGGCGTGGGGACATGAGAAGACACGGTCCCACTTGGCAGAGAAGACCACCAGCCCAGACCCCGACCGGACGGCCAGCTCATCCTCACAGCCCCCAGCCCCGAACAGAGAACAGGGGTGTGAGAAAAAAAGACCCCATGCTTCACCTCACCCGCTCAAATGTAGTGTTGGTGTGTGTTGTTCTAAGATGCTTTAAAACAGGGGTGCTTTAAAACAGGGGAGGCACCTCCACAAACTTGTGTCAGCTCATTCCCTCCCTAGAGCCCTCAATGTCCTATGTGCAACTTAAAATTGAGAAGTGGGCACTGGCACCAGAGGGAAGGCTGAATGAACAGACCGCCCTCCGGATGCCATTCAGTGTACCCCACCCCAAGGCCTATATGTATGTGTCATGTGACAGTAAGTAATGAGAATGTCTAAGCTGTAATGTGTGATTGAGATGCAGGCGGCCATGAGACAGAGGAGTACCACCTCCCCGCATCCCAGCGGCCTTTCCGCACCTCAAAACCCTACCTGTGTGTTGGTGTGATGGAGGCGGGAGAGTGAAGCCTTAGGGATGGGGAGAAGAAAGCATCCAGGGGGCAAATACCCCCATGGAGCCAGCTCCTTTGGCCCCCATAAGCACCCCGTTACCCCACAAATCTGCCCAGCGCGGAAGGCCCAGGCCCCATCAGACCAGGGCCCATGGCAGCCCGGGACAGCCCACCAGACCCCAACAGCAGAGGCTTCACCCCACCCCATCATTCAGTCAGCTCCCAGACTACATAAGACAGTAAGACACCCAGGTTAAGCCCGTTTTCCCCACCTCTATTGGACCCCCCCCCGGAGGGCACGTGCATCGAGACCCCCACACCAGGGCCGGGCCCAAGCGCAGCACCAGCCCATGCTCCCGGCGGCACGCCAGCCAGGACCCAAGCCCCAGGCCCAGCCGTAACCCCAACCGGGAGGCAGACGCCCCCAGAACCCCAAGCCCCCGGACCAACCCTGGAACAGTGCGGCCGCCAGGCCAGCCAGCCCTACGTCCGCCGGCACAGGCATCCCCAGCATGGCACCTTACGCATGCAGCCGCCAGAAAAACAGCACCCAATAGTCACCAATACCCCATCCAGGCCAGTGCAGCCCAGCGCCGAACCCCCAGAAACCCACCCCAGGGAACCCCAGATGCCCCAAGCCCATATGGCCATAGCCAACAACAAAAATACCCACAACTTGGACAGAATCGGGACCCCCACTCACACTAGGTGATCAGGCTGATCAAAGAAAAAGAAGCCCAGAGAGATTGATCTAATGTGGTATCAGAAGCTGTGTCAAGACTAATATAATCAACAAATGATCTCTATATTGATTGATATTAAGATTATTTTATTTCCAGTTCATGAGGACAGTCTTCTTAGCAATGCATAGGGCAGTGAAAGCCATGTGAATTGTGTTATCTTCTGTAGTGACACCATCTAGGTCGCCCAACAAGCAGACTGAAGGAGAGGCTGGAATAGAACATTTAAGACACTTTGATAAGTCTTCACAAATCCTGTACCAGTACCTCTCAACAGGTGGACAGAACCATAGAGCGTGGATGTAATTGTCAGGTGTATTGCCTTTACAGTGTGAGCAGTTATTAGAAGCTGTAAAACCCATCCTGAACATCCATTGACCTGTGTAGTGCACTCTATTGCAGGATTTTATGTTAGTGGTGGCAAACCAGGATTTCTAATCAGTTCAAAGGTTTTTAAACATATCTGAGACCAGAAATTATGGTCCCAGCTTACTGATAGATCTGCCTCCCATTTTGCAATAGGAAGTGATACTGATTCATCTATTTTGGAAAGTGTCCTGTATATTTTAGACATTAATTTGGGGGTTTTGAGATTAAGAAAATCTGCCACACTTGGTGGTATTTGTAATTTGATATGATTAGACTTAAATTTCCTTTTTACAATAGATTTAATTTGTTGATATTCTAAAAATCTGTGCTTATTAATCCCATATTGTTTAACTAATTTGTCAAAGGGAATAAAGTCTGTCCCTTCGAATATATGTTCCAGGTATTTAATACCTTTACAACTCCAATCTGTGAAGTTCATCATATTGTTGTTTAGCAATATGTCAGGATCTTCAACATTTTGACAACACATGTGCTGCAAATACTCACAACACAAACAAATACAGAAATGCGCTGCAAATACTCAGAAAAACACAACCAAATACCGAAACCTGCTTATAGTAAAAGTGTAGTAACCATGTTTTTGTTTGTTTGTTTGTTTGTTTGTTTGCTATCATTTGTATAACCACAGTTTTACTACAAATATCATGGGTAAACTATGGTAAGTGTAGCAAAAACAATGGTTAATTTGTGGTTATCACGGTTTAACTAGTTTTATTTTATTTATTTAGCATATAGTATTTATTTATTAGATTTTATTTATATTTAAAAAATGGTTCATTTCCTTAAGGGTTCCGTTGTGGTCTGTGCTATTTGCTCTATTTAGTCAGGTCATGAGTATTTCCAGCGCATTTCTGTTTTTGCAGTGCAGTGCGTTACTGTATTTGGTTGTGTTGTATTTGCAGCACATGGGTTGTCAAACTGATGATGTTTTCTTAATTAGCTGGTGCTTTTTCTATTTGCAAGTGTTTTCTTGAGTTGCAGTGCATTGAGGTTCCTCTGCCACCATACATTTGCGATTTAAGCACGTTTTGACGTGAACAGAGTAGCTCACTTCATGTGGAATTCTCCCAATGAAATTCAGTGGGTGGTTCAGTTGGCGATTTGTCCAAATGACCTTTTAAAAGGACGACCCCGGCAGGACTCGAACCTACAATCTTCTGATCCGAAGTCAAACGCCTTATCCATTAGGCCACAAGGCCGGTGTTTTAAAAAGAAGTAGCATTGCTAGGAATCGTCTGTAGAGTCGAATCTTTTTAAACCGGGATGAACGATTCGTTCAGAAATCGATCAGGGATGAGCTTCCCAAAAGCGTCATTAAACAGCTTGATCGCAAGTTACATTGAACTCTATGTATACTCTATGCTTTTGGGAAAAGCACCGTAGATTAGCAGTTTTTGAGTAACGGACTCATCACTGAATCGAGAAATGACTCCCAACATGTTAGACAACCAAAATTAGCGTTTGGAGTGTATAGGATTTTATTGAGGAGGTGATGGTAAATACGTTTTACTAAATGTGCAAATGTGTTAAAAATAACATACAATTTGAAATTAAATTCACTCTTGTTTAATTAGCTATTAGGATATATTTAATAGGCTACCTTGTGTTTGAGCTGAATCCTGGAACACTTGAAGTTGCAATAAAAAATCTATTTCATCTGATTGTCATCTGATATTTCAATAAAAACCCTTAAAGTGTGTTTTTGTAAAATAATTACAAGAAATTAAAAACTTCTTTTACCTCTTCAGTCGTAATTGATTAACATTCCCCATTAGAGACGGAGACCTCGTGGCCAAATGGATAAGGCTTCGGATCAGAAGATTGCAGGTTCGAGTCCTGCCGGGGTCGCAGCTTTATAAAGTTATCTGCCGCTACGCCACCCGTAAAGATGTCCTGTTACACGGTATGTGATCTATGAAAATAGACAAACGTATTAAGTGAGTTCTTCGCATTGTAACAGGCATGTTTACAAATCGCTCTGGATATGAACAGATGTAAATGCCATCAGTGCGTTGTATTACTAGAAATGAGAATCATGTATACAACAGCCTCCAGCATAACTGTTGTTTGTTAGTCACGCAGACAGAGTTCTGTTCTCTGCATTTGTGTAATCTATGTAAGCCTGACAGTAGCATTTTAACAGAGCCTGACTTCTTATTAGCAATATACAGCACAGTCTCCTTTTACTAGAGTTTGCTTTGAGACAGATCATTTATTCATTAACATGAATGTGACCAAGAAAAATCTGAAGGATTGTAATTGAATGCACATTGCAGAAATATAGATTACTATCTGCGATGCTGATACTTGGTGTTGATGTTGATTTTGCTCATTAAAGGAACAGATTGAATGATTTTATATAGGCTACTAGACCTTGAATATAAAACAAAGCAGCTGTCATTCTATGCCAATCAGATGCCTCTCAGCTGAAGTGAGAGAGTGGATCATATAAAGATATCCCTACAGGATTTAGAATGTCAGACATTGAGATTTACATAATCAGTAATCAAAATGAAGCCATGAACATTCATTAAACAGCAATAAAATGTACCATCTGGATTCATAGCATGGTTATGTTTAAATTCTCCAGTAGGTAATACATCAGCATTGACATTCAGATATGACAAGTTTCACTTATCTGAATATAACATTTGCATAATTTCCCCTGGCTGTAGAGTTGCCTCAGTCATCTTAAATGGACAGGGGGTGATGCCAAGCTGCCACTCATCCAGACCTTTTGGGTGTTTGAATCTGTTCATGCTGGTTCCATATGAAGTCAGTTTGCTACCTATGGATCGTTTGTGGGATCTTAGAAAAGTGAAAGACTTAGTTTTAAATCAGTTAGGTTATCTGTTTACTGAAATAAAACACCTATCCACATTATATATTCAGAATTATTCACTTGAGTAAAAGTATCACATTATGAAACATTATCAATATCTGCTCCTTTGCCTAAAGTATAGGAAGCAACTATATTTTCTGAAGAAAATGTGAATGGTGCTTGTTTACATATGCAAAATTTTAGAGTTTCTGGGAGTTACTTATAGTTGATGCAAGGCGTTTCTTACTCAAAACAAAAGTGTGAGTGCGATCACACAGAAAAACAATAGCACACCTTTCCTTAAAAAGTCACATGATTTGAGGTACAATTCAAATCCGACATTGGTGTGAGATGAAGTTTAATATTTAAAAGTAGGGCTAATTTTAACTCTAAAATTAGGGTTTCTTCATCAAAATATATTTGAAGAAATTTACATCACTTGCTCACCAGTGGATCCACTGCAGCAAATGGGTGCCGTCAGAATGAGAGATCAAACAGCTGATAAAAACATCACAATAATTCTCATGACATCTGTGGATTTTGATGTGAGAAGACAATACTGGAGAAATGGATGATGGATCATTGGACTACAATTGACTGGACTTGAGATGTGTGGATTACTTGTTGTTTGGACTGTCATTCTGACGGCACCCATTCACTGCAGAGGATCCATCCACTTTCTCTAAATATGTTTTGATGAAGAAACTCTTCAACATCTTATATGGCCTAAGGGGAAGTATAATGTCAGAAAATGTTAATTTTTGGGTGAACTATTCCTTTAAAGCCATAAAAGGTAATTCTGTGATTGACAGAGTCTTTTTTTTTAAACTGTAGATTTCTGAGACAGACACATAATTGGATCATTAGCTTGTCAAAATATATAGGCCTCAGGAAAATGCTGACACAAAACAGGAGGAGCGCCAATCCAGTGTTGCCAAATGACAATCTGCCAGAAAGAGATTGTCTATATTATATTGGGACTATATTATTAATCTATCTGCAGTGATATGAGATAAAATTAAAGAGTGAATGCAAATTTATTCAGGCTCAAGGAGCTGTGAGAAATATAATACATACAGTAAGTGTAACAAGGAGATGCAAATTATACAAAATCAGTAGCAGTTCATTTTCATGATTTAGGATGACCTGCTGTTCATACCAGTTGCACCATTTCCTGTTCCACAATCTAGTTTGAAATACCGTTTTCACATCAACCGAACTAACTGATGACAAACAAACTGCTCTGGAAGCTGTAGTGTGAAGTGCATATCGATTCCATGTCACCTAGAAACAGCGGTTTCAGGGAATGTGACGGAGCAGCGGCTAAGAGGGCCACGCTGCAGTCATTCAAATCTATAGCAATCTATTGACTTACAAATGCCACCTAATCGATACCGCCATATGGGAAAAGGCAGAAAACAAAACCACAAAAGAAAATAATCCATTTAAAAAGGCACCAAGGAGCACAGTCGGTGATTATGTGCACATGGTTTTAACACCTTGTGCCATCTATATTGTGAATGCATTAAGACAGACAGATCTAATTATGTGATCTCCTTCTAGTGAGAGTAGATTTCTCAAGGACTCGAATAATAATTAGGGAGAGGATGATATTGGAGTGAAAAGCGGTTATTAGTGTTATCACAGTAGATTTTGTAGGTGATTAAAACTAGAACTGGACATAAAATTGCAGAAAGGGCAATGTCAGTAAACTTTCAATTAACCTGTGAAATTGCTTTGGCCATTTCATGTTCCAATATTTACTGACCTATAACAACAAACCCAACAGTAGTAGTTGGGTAATCACACCTTCAAAGAGGCTGCACGTGACTTGATCTCGTTTCCGTGGTGCACTATATTGTAACAAATCATTGTTGTATAAGTTGCAAACCTTGATGTCTAATGGTCTGTACTGAGTACTCATTATATCATCCTGACCAGCAAAATGCATTAAAATTCGTAAGAGCATATGAGGGTTTAAACAGCAATGCCAATTGCTTTCATTAATCCATGCGGGCTGTCAGATTATAGATTGCAGTACATGATACCTTTGTTAATGGCTCAGTCATTTGAGGTAAGGCATGATGTAATACGTCGTATGCATCTGAGGTGAGAAGATTTCTCATTTTGGCAGCTGCTTTTATCCAAAGGTTGCTTTCAATTTTTTCATCTTAGTGATCCAACTCAACATAGAAAAACAACCACTCACTTTCTCTGTAACTCTCTTATTTAGCCTCATTTACAAGGGAAATGTGTGTGCATCTTTACAAATGTGCTTATTTGGAAATCCTCTGGGTGTGTGGGAGGATATAAGGCAGTTAGTTTAAATTAAATATAGCTTTTTTACGGGTAACCGTATTGCAAATTAAAGCCATCAAGCTTTTACCCTTTTTCATGCGTCTGCAATTAGGAGTAGGAGTGCATGTATTAGCATTTTCCGTAAATGTTGGTTATGTGTTGAAGACATGCCAGTGTGATTTTAATAGATTCACTCAGCACAATCATTTCTGGAGTGGAATTTTTTCTAAACTTTATTTGTTTAGTGAGTTACAGCTTGAGTTCAGTCACAGGTACATTCAGAGTGGCTGTATTACATATAATGAATTCATCACTGTCGATTGGACCACTTGATTTCCCAGCGTGCACTGAATATATTGCAGATTACTGTTTGTTCTTCTGTTTTTCGCTGTTTTTACTATTTTTGTGTGTCGTCAACCTCAGTTGTTTTTACTTGCCACCAATATTTGTGGAATGTGTATCTAGATAATTATTTTAATTTGTTAGCTAAATTCTTGGTTTTTATGGTGCTGTGTTTGACCTCACTACATTTATGCATTTATATGGAATTTCATCCAAACAGAGTTGTATTGCGTTGAAGTTATACAGTTCATGCACTTTCTCAAACCTGCTATCTTGCTGCTACATTTACATTCACATTTATATTTAGCACACACTTTTATCCAAATCGACTTACTTTGCATTCAAAGTATACTGTTTATCAGTTCATGCATTCACTGGGAACATGCTGTTGCTAGTACATTGCCCTACTGTTTGAACTACAGGAATACTGGGTCTTAACTTTACCTGATAGGATAGACCAAACAATCAGGTGTCAGAGCATGAAGATGAGAAATGCATTGGTTTTCTAATGCAATGTGTATGTTCCGTTAACTGGAGTAAGCTGAAACAACAAAGCAGGACAGGTGAACACAACTGAAAGGAATAATTCACCAACAAACTACAATTTGTTGCAAATTTACTCACCCTCAGAACATAAATGATTTTGTGTCTTCATCTGAACAGATTTGGAGAAATTTTGCATTTCATCACTTGCTCACCAATGGATCCTCTGAAGTGAATGAGAGTTCAAACAGTTGATAAAAATATCACAATAATCCATGTGGCACGTTTTTATCATCTGTTTGGACTCTCATTTTGATGGCACCCATTCACTGCAGAGGATCTATTGATGAGCAAGGGATGTAATGTTAAATTTCTGGACGTCTGTTCTTGTAACGAAACAAACTCATATGTGACCCTGGACCACAAAACCAGTCTTAAGTCGCTGGGATGTATTTTTAGAAATAGCCAAAAATACATTGTATGGGTCAAAATTATCCATTTTTCTTTTATGCCAAAAATCATTAGGATATTAAGTAAAGATCATGTTCTATGAAGACATTTAGTGAATTTCCTACCGTAAATATATCAAAACTTAATTTTTGATTAGTAATATGCATTGCTAAGAACTTCATTTAGACAAATTTAAAGGAGATTTTCTCAATATTTAGATTTTTTTGCACCCTCAGATTCCAGATTTTCAAATAGTTGTATCTCAGCCAAATATTGTCCTATCATAACAAACCATACATAAATGGAAAGCTTATTTACTCAGCTTTCAGATTATGTAGAAATCTCAATTTTGAAAAAATTGACACTTATGACTGGTTTTGTGGTCCAGGGTCACATTTACATCTTGGATGACCTGAGGGTAAGCACATTTTCAGTAAATTTTCACTTTTGGGAGAACTATTCCTTTAACAATCCAAAGTCAATCTACTATACAATATGGAGCTCAAATAATGGAAATCAAACCATTTGGATTGAACTCAAGTCTCAAGTTTAAGTGACTTTAAGCACTAGTCCACTTCCAAGCTTGTAGCAAAAAGCAAGACGTTCAGTTCAAATGAAGTGAATTTGGAAGTCTGTTGGGTCAAATGCGGAAGAGCAATATAATTGCTAAATATTCACATTACCTTAAATGCGTTCTTATGTTAAATGCAGAAAGACAAATGCTGTCTTGTGTTAGCTGAATGTGTTTGGCTCCTCAAAAAAAAGTGTGCATAAACATTTCATATACCTTTTTTTCTGTGGAGCTCAGCCAAGCAAAGTCATGTAAGATGCAGCCATATGTTTCTCACTAATTACTGTGTTGCACCAAATTGTTTTTGAATGGTAATGTGAATTGTTGCACGTTAATTGATTGATGCCCCTCAGCGCCTTTTCCTGGCTTCGATGGCTTAATTTAAACATAACAAACAAGTGCAAAATGTAATGGCTTCATTTGGCAGGCCGGTGTGGAGCAACTGCTTTCAAAAATGTGCATCTATTGTGATTCACTGTGTTTTAACAAAACTTATTCCTGCAATTCACTGACACTGTTTCAGCTATTTCATATGCAAACATATTTAATTTACCAACACTTTTCAAAATAGCTTCTGCCATTAACACATTATGGCTAAATTGTCTTGAAACAAGCTTGAGAGGGAGACAACTGAAGCCATAAATGGTTGGTAGGGTATCAATCAAGAACTTCAGATGGATGCTGGAGAAAGATAACACCCAGAAAACAGGGGAATGTCCCAAAATGATTGTAAAGTTCTCATCTTAACTGAGACTTCTTCAAACATTCCCAATCCCTCTATTTCCCCCAAAGGGATTTCAGTTCAATTTCAGTCTTCCCATTCTCCAGGTCCATACCAGGTCAGGAAAGGGGCTCGCTCCCCCTGCTTCCTTAGCGCTGCCCAATAGGTGTAATTATGATGGATGGAGCAATTTCCAAAAGCTCTTTTTTGCCAAGGGTTCCATACCCATCTTGGTTTCTCACAAATGTAATGACTTTTTAAAGGAGCGCACTCACAAAAGTGCATCCGCAGCACTGTGTTTGAGAGCTGACCTAAGGCCAGGTATGAAAGAGCAACAAATCACTGACTATAACTGGTAATGACACCTAACGACACCATTTGCTTTGTGCTCAAGGAACCCATATTCAATGACACATTATATGTTGTTTTTTCAGTGAAGGATATTCAGTGTCAGATTTTCCTCAGTGGTGTAATGACTCTGCTTTTACGTCACTTTTACGTCACAACCATTTATTTCGATTTGATGAATTTTTCGCAAGTAAATCCCAGTATATATGGTTCTTCTTTGGTAGTGTAAGTTTGCTCTAGAAGTGAGTTCTAAACATTAGTGAAATTCATTGAGTTTTACCATAGAGAACCATAGGAATTTCAAATTGGGTCCAAGGACCACAAGGGGGTGTTAAAGGATCTGCGGAAAATTTGAGAAGGAAAAAAATGATTAAATTAACATTTTTGACACAAAACCTTAATGAATTTAGCAATGCTATATTATTATTATTATAAGTTATTAAAAAATATAAAAAAATAAAAAATATATAATGTTATGTAAAATGTATGTTATAGTTCTGCAAAAAATATTTAAAATGTTTTATTTTTATAAGACTACAATAGGGTAACAAAAGGATTTTCATCAAGTCTAACTGTGTGTAGAAAAAAATCTTAATATAAATTAAATATTTTATATTAAATTGTACAAGTATTTTTTTATATTTTGTTTTGACTTAAGTGCAGTGACACTGTGTCACAGAAGGTGAATTATTTAATTTTGTAAACAAGTTGAGTCACACTTCTCACACAGTATAAATGAGTCTTTATACATGAAAATAAATAGCTGCCTTTATATCGTAAGTAGGTGTCACTCACAAAATTATATTCACTTGTGGTGTTCCTTGGTATCATAAACTTGAAAACCCCTGTCCAAAAACTTTTGGCTCTGGGATAAGCATAGTTTTATAGACCAATCAAGTCTTTGCTTGTTCAATTAAATTGGCTTTTCTGGATAAAAAAAAGAAAGCAAATGAAAACCGTGTTAGGTTAACTGGGGTTAAATTTCTCTTTTTAATTCCGTACAGCCAAAGATTTTGCATTGTGCCCTCTTTTTATAAATGGTTGATTGATTCCAGGCTTTGTTTTTTAGGGGCAGTCATTCACTTTAATTTGAAATGGGATTTGGTGTCTAACAACAAACAAACAGGAGAGGAAATATCAATTCTAATATCATCAAAGAATGTTTAATCCTCTCAGACATGACAAAGCACCGTGATAGAGATGTGAGACGTGAGCGAAGACAAAACATGCTGATCAGCTAATTGTGGTACATCCCCTCAATAACCTCACCTGATCTCATACAGCTGAGCTCAGCTCTTCAGGTCTTTAAAGGGAGAGAAGGTCCGTGCCCGCACCCATTTATTGCTTTCCCGGCTCCATTTAGATGTCTCTGAAGACCTCTGAGCCCCCGTTTTAACCTTCAATTATAAATTAAGCTGTTGAGGTAAGACGTGTTTATAGGCTAAATGTGGTCAATTTAATTTGAAATGGGATTTGGGTCGAAATGTCTTAGCAGCAAACATGCATAATGTTCTTTATTCTTACCGTTATTAGGTTAGACACTAGCATCTTGAGTATGCTTGGGTGCAGAGAGCACTGTATGTATACCTGAACTAATAAAACTAGAACAATATGCCAATATCTGGATTAATGGTAGACTTGAGCTACAGTGCCTATAAAAGACTTTTTCATGTTTTATTGCTTTACAGCAATGAATCACAGTGGACTTCTTTGGGCTTTTTTGATGAACAGAAAAACACTCTATAAAGGCATTTCAAATAATACTGAATATGAAACCCAAACTAATTAATTTCATAAGTATTCACACTCCTTAATATGACATGTAAATAAATCAAGTTGATAGTTAAAATGACTTGTGTGTGCAGTCAGGGAGTTTCAACTGATTGTATAAAAGCAACTCTATCTGGGTGAGTCAATATTGTGTCAGAACTTACATCAAGACAAAAAAAACCCTCCAAGCAATTCAGCGGAAATGTAATTGAAAAGCACAAGTCTACAAGAAGTCATTGAAAATCCCTTGGAGTATAGTTAAATCAATAATTAAGTAATGGAAAGAGCATGGCAGTGCTGTAAATCTACCTACAGCTGGCTGTCCTCAAAAGCCGGCCGTGGAGGACACTAGTGAGGGAGGTCACCAAGACCAGCAGGAAGAGATGTTTCTGTCATCTGAAGAGACCAAAATAAAGCTTTTTGGCCATTAAACTAAATACACATTAGCAAAACTCTACATTTGTTCTGTGAAGCATGGTAATGGCAGTATCATGCTGTTGGGATGCTTCTCTAGAACAAGACTTTGAAGGCATGTGAGTGTATGAAAAGAGCAAAATACTGGAAAATCCTGTAGGAAAACCACAAGACTCCAATGACTTGAAACAATATTTGTTTTGCTGAAAGAAGCTTGCAGTTTTGAAAGAAGAATGGAAAAACATTGTAGTTGCTAGTGAAAATTATTCACATAAATGCAAGTCTGAAATTGTTGTCTACTTCAATGGTCTTGATAGAGGTGAATACTTTGCAAATGATTATTTCATGTTTATTAAATGTAAATTTTCACTGACATGAAAGATTACTAGTCCAAAGCTAAACACGTTAATGTTCTTGTCCTGGAGGTGCAAGATCAGTCAATCCAACTGATTTATGGATGGACTTGAGAAATGCAGAAAGAAACATGCAGTCTGCAGTTTTGAAAGAAGAATGGAGAATCATTACAGTCGCCAGTGACCCACAAACGGCTGCTACTTAATGGGGGTGAATACTTATGCAAAGCATAAACATGTTAATGTTCATGTCCTTGAGTAGCAAGATCAGTCAGTCCAATTGATTTATGGATGGACTTGAGAAATGCAGAAAGAAACATGCAGTCTGCAGTTTTGAAAGAAGAATGGAGAAGCATTAGCCGCCAGTGACCCACAAACGGCTGCTACTTAATGGGGGTGAATACTTATGCAAAGCATAAACATGTTAATGTTCATGTCCTGGAGTAGCAAGATCAGTCAATCCAATTGATTTATGGATGGACTTGAGAAATGCAGAAAGAAACATGCAGTCTGCAGTTTTGAAAGAAGAATGGAGAAGCATTACAGTCACCAGTGACCCACAAACGGCTGCTACTTAATGGGGGGTGAATACTTATGCAAAGCAGAATTAAACATGAAAAGTACTTTTTATAGGGAGTGTACAGCTTCGGCTTACAAAGGAAAGCTCTCGCATTTAAGCACACTTAATCTCAAAAAATATCAAGAAATATCTGGGTCATATTTCACCCCCCAAACAAAACAGGAAATAATTTTTGGAAAAGAAAATAAAGTCTATTTTTAGGACCGCTGAAGTTTTTCAAAGAAGTCATATATCACCTAACTTTACAAAAAATTGCCTTTCTTAAGTGTGTGTTCTTTAAAAAAAATCTCCCACTGCAAAGCCGACAGCTGCGCTATTTATGAGGAATTTTGAAAGTAATTTCTCCTCCAAATCCCAAAACGCTGTCAGAAATGACTGTCTACAGCCAATTTTTAGAGCCCTACATAATCAAGGTGCCTAAATAATTCATAGTATTACTAATCCCAATTTCCACCAGCACAGCACAAAAGTCAATGACTATTTGACAACTGAGCAACAGAGAGAGAGAGACATAAAAGTGCATAAGAGAAACCCCAAGTACAAGGCGTTTAAATTTGACAAGACAGAAATATACCGGCCAAAAGCACAATTGGATATCCTTTGTGTTTTCATAAAGGGAGGAGAAGGTCTGGTTGGATGGTCTGTCCTCCAATTCTTTGTCCATCTACTGCCCTCAAGTGGCAGTATTTTAAAGGACAAAATACATGCACTGATAAAGAAGTGATGGTGAAGTAGATGAATAGCAAACAATATAACTACCACCCTGCTGGAAAAAAAATTTCATGTTACATTTTACAAGAGGATTTAATCATGCTATAAAGTCAAAAACTGGACCTTTTTAATATTGCATTCATTGTCGTAGAAGTTTCCATTTACAAGCAGGATAAATATACAAATACATGGCAGGTGACAATATAGCGTATGGAACGTACTCTGTAACATCTATACGACAATCTGAACATCACTTATAGTGTTTGTTGCTGTCATCTGATGGAATAAGGTCCAAACTCATGGAACCAAAAATATGAAAAACATAAACTTGCGGTCTGTTTTCCAACATATTCTCCATCATGTCCATGTCTTCCTATATTACAGAGCCATAATGAAGCGTCTCACTTGTTTCAGGTACTCTGGCTTCAGGAAGTCCTGGAGCTCATCCTTTTTTACCCAGGCAAATGAATTCTTCTCCAGGGGTAAGTGCTTGTGGCTGGATAGCACAGCTTTGAAAAAGAACACCTTGGCTCCAACACTGCCCTCTTTCTGAAGGTCCTTTGGGTATTTATATTTGTAAAATCCACAAGGTGCATTCCCAAGGAAAGTGGCCTTTAGATCAGCACCTACAGAGGACAAATTAAATAGAAGCTTAATAATTTAACCTGCAGCCCATTCGATTTAAGAATTACAAGCTTGTTATCATCACCTTCAGGCTGAATAACGGCACTGAATTTTTTCTTTAACCAGAAAAAGTAATCATGGTTCATTTACATTTTTCTTGTCCTGCTTGTGATTCAGTGTTAAAATTCAGTGTAATCACTGTCAACTTATTAAAATGTTTGATTATCAGCTCTTCTTAAAACCTGACATCAACTCTCCAGTTAAAACTGACCTACCTGAAACAATATAAGCATTAGAATCAGAATCAGAAAGAGCTTTATGTTGCCAAGTATGTTTGCACACACAAGGATATTGTTTCCGTGACAGAAAAAGCTTCCAGAGACAACAACACAGATAATAAAAATGAAGATATGTGAATAAAAATGAAGATATGTGAATAAAACGAACATATGTATATATAAATAAACAAAACCGACAAATTTGTATGTACCTGGAAGACATGCAAGGGCGCGTTCGGCCGTCTGTCGAAGTGTCTCTCCCGTCTGCCACTGTATCTGAGGCGGGAGCCAAAGCTTTTGACTGCCAACGTCTTTCTTCACCAGCAGGATCAGGCTGTCTGCTAAACAACGCTCTGAAGAACTCATGTCTTTCTCGTCAACACCTGTAATTTGTGTACGTTCAACATGATTTATAAAAACATGACTTGCATCAAAGCAACCTGTTAAAAAAAAAAAACAAAGTAATGTCTGTAGATTGCTCACCTTGTGACCTCGGAGCTGGTTGAAATTGCTTGAGTTTCTGTTCCCAAATATCTTCCAGATCTTGGGCTGTGACAATTTCTTTGTCTCTATAATCCTCCTCCTCTTCATCTGAATCATAATCCTCTTCTTGTTTCCGGCTCATCCGTGCGGCATCCTCCAGGAGCCTGAGCTCATGGTCCGAAAGCAGACTTCTCTCTAACTCCAACTGAAACAATAAGCAATCCTATGAGATGTTTTTGACAGGTGGCGAGCAGATTAATGGATGGGCAGCATTATAAAGGTAGGCTTGCAAAGCAGAGCTCAATATTAAAATACACAGACTGTAACATGTCCAGAGACATTATTGCATTGCAGTACTGATTCGTTTTTACCTTGTGCATAAGCTCCATGAACTCCTCCTCAATGGGGCTCCTGTCTTGAGAGACCACAGGCAGCCGCTGCAGACATACAGCTCCATGCAGCCCCCACGGAGATGCGGCACCCGCAGCTTTGACATTTTGTGCAACCCACTGTTGCCTAGTGGACGAAACATTTCGCACGCCTTTGTTTAATGTAGTCGTAGTTATTATTCTCCATAACGGTCGATAAACTCTAGTGAAGGGCGCCGCCATGTTGACCGCACGTGTTCCCGTAGTGCTTTGCGGAGTTTGTGAAATAGACGCGACTATTTCGAAAACAGGGGGGACCAGTGTAGGATACAAAAGGTTTGGCGGTATTTACAGAGGTTATTTAATGAAAATAAAGAAATGCTATAGTTATAACATTTGTATTACTATATTTTACATAATACAATATACTTTACCTCACATTCGATATGTTGGCGTCTAAAATGTAAATAAAACACCCCTCTGAAATAAAGAATGATTGCCATTAAACACACTGTACATGACCATCAATGTCCGCCAAGCTACCTCCAGTCATGTGTGTGTGTTCGTAAATAAACTGCAGGATTTAAAACACACATTATGTATTTTAGGTTATATAGCCTCATTCGAGGTTCGTGCCAGCAGCTTTTTGAGCCCTTGAATTCATCTGGACGGATAATGTAAGTAGCCTATGTGGTTGTTATAGCAGCACATCTGATAAAGGGTTTGATATTTGTGTAACAGACAAACAACGTTATCCTCCTTTGTAAACTTTGTGTTGACGATATATTTAAGTTAACACAACAATCATATAAGAAATGTTGACATAATATTAATCCGGTTTTTGATTATGGTTTCATAGTACTACGTTTGTGCCATTTATTTAGACACGGTACTATGGTAATACGTGTTTTTTGCACAGGACTTAATAGTACTTTTAGGGCATATGATATGAATATGCCTTTTTGACATTGCGTCGTAGTAATACCATGGTTTCCTGGACTTGTACCATACTAATACTTTTTTTTTCTCACCATTCAACATCATCTTCTCCTAAGTGAAACGCTTAGAGACACATAGCCATTCTTCATTACTACTATTTTCCACATTTTACAATAATAGCAAATTTATCAAAACAATGAAATAACTCAAGATAAAAGGACTTTTATTTGAGCTTCTTCGAAGTCGTCACCATATGTTTAGAGACCAGCTTTGCACACTGTATTTTGTTACTGAGGGACCTAATTGGTTGTTGTCTTCTGCAGTGGTGGAAATATTGGGCTTCAGCGTCCGCTGTCATGCAGTGCCATCCAATTACAAGAGGCTGATGCCAAACCAGTGGAAACCAAGAGGCCATCAGCCCCTGTCAAAAGACTAAAGGAGTATGGCAGAAACAGTGACACACACCTGCTTTCAAACATAGCTTTAACCCAGGGGCTCCGAAAACTTTTTGTCAGTTCTTGGATATAAATTATAAACATAAATTACCCCCAGAAATTTGAAATAAGAAATGGATTGTGATACAGTTTTTTAGGATTCTTTCATGAATAGAAAGTTCAAAAGAACAGCATTTATTTAAAACAGAAATCTTTTGTAACATTATCAATGCATTTACTGCCACTTTTAATCAGTTTAATGCATCCATGCTAAATAAAACAAATAATTTCTTAAAAAAATCTTTCTAACCCCAAACTTTTGAGTGATAGTAAATCACGGTTTCTGGATAATGTATCCATATAAACTATAGTTAAATAGAAATATAGATCCATAGATAAATAATATTTCATAGTAAAATGTTTGCTATTGTTGTTGCCTATATTCTTTTCCCTATTTAGTCTCTTCCCTCCATTTCCTGGTGAGGAGAGCTCCCTGACATGGGACAGCAAGAAGTTTGAAGAGTTACCTATAGCACACATAAAAGCCACATATAACAAGTAAGTTGCTTGACAAAAATTAAATAGTAGTGATTGACAAATTAAAATGGAATTAGTCTAGATATAGCTTGATTATAGTTTATATGCTATAGCTGCATGCACACAGCAGAAGCTTATTTCTTCTCTTAACTATGCTTGTCATTTATCCATCTATTGTGTTGGTCAAAGTGCTTTTGTTGCATATCATGTCCTACATCATGTATTTTGTTTAGTTGCTTGTTACAGTATTTTCTGTGTTTATCTCGAGACTACAAATGTTCATAGTTGCGGTATATGCATTATAATTATTATTTATTCCTAATACTGCTTGTTTACATATAGCTAACTCTCTTTTGTCCTTCATTTCTTGCTCTAGCACACATATCCAAGTCACAGATTGTGCGGGCCAGTACATGGTCCGAACCTCGTGTGGATCAGAGGGTTTCAAGAATGTAAAGAAATCCACTCCTATTGCAGCACAGACCGCTGGGATTTCAGCCGCTGCGGTAAGATAGACCAATGTGTTAAGACGTTTTTGTGTGCTTAAGTTTGCATTAATTTATTTTTATTATCATGAGTGCAATAGATTTTAATGAAAGTAAAGTTTTGCATAGTTGTCAAAGCATAAAACCGTATATGATTTCATTTGAACTGTCTAATAGAGAGAGAGAGATCGGACATTTCTATCAAAAATAATTAATACTTTTAATTGCGGTTGTGTCATAATTTTGTGTCTGTCATTTAGATGTTGTCCACTTGATGGCAGCACATTTCTTTGTAGTAATTTACCACACCCTGCCTAATTGTTAAAGTACCCTTCTTTAGATTGTTTTTTTTTTTTTTTTCTGCTTTAAATTTAAAGTCATGCTGAAAGATTGTCAGAACAGACATAAAATGTAAATTTAAAAACAGGGCTGGTCAAAACATAATTGAAATATAACTTATGAAAGGATTTTTTTTTTTTTTTTTTTAAATATGAAAGTCGTATCTGCATGTATTTGTTCTCAGGTCTGAGATTATCAGCAGTATCTTATTTACTGTTTCAGTGTTGTTTATACTGATAATGTGACTGGCCAAGAGAAATAGAAAAATTAAAAATAACATTTCAAATCTTCAGTTTCACGTTTATACGTCTCTTCGGTTACTTCCACGCTATTTGTTTGTAATTTCATCAGCGTGTGTCATGAAGAGTCTAATGACAACCCTGAGTCACAGCAGGGTGTATAATCAGTATATGACTTCCCACTGATAACTATTCATTTGCTGTATGGACACAAGCGTTATGATATAAATTAGTAGTTTCGGACAGACCTCAGATTCTAGGCTCCTGCAATTTTGTGTTTCCAAAGTGATTCATTAGTTTTCATTATGCTAAATGTTCTAAATGTATGTATGTTTGTCTTGAGCAGAAGGCGAGGGCGAAGGGGGTCACCTACGTCCGTGTGCTGGTGAAAGGACTCGGTCCAGGGCGCTTGGTGAGTAGCTTACTAAGGCAAAAGATTTACAGCAAAAAAAACAGCTCTGAAAAAACTCCACAGTTCCTTGTAGATTAAACTACATTGTAGGTTAGAATTTCCAGGGAACTATGATATTACTTTATTTATTGTGGCATTTTCCATTTACTTCTATTTCATATGTTTGCAATAAGACTTTTATATGGCACCTTATCTGTAACTGTGTGAAAACCAAAGTGAACCTGTGCACATTTAAATGCAAATGGGGCATCTTGAATCTGTATAGCTGTTGTTGACATATGTTGTTCTTTTCTAATAAACTAGGCAGGGAATTTTGCAGTAAATACAAAAAATGTCACAGCTGTGAAAGGTAAAAGAATGCAAATGCAAAATAGTAATAATTAAAATATTTGTAATTCAATGGTCCAAGATTCTCTATATTGTTGTTCACCACGTATTTGTGTCCACAATAGAGAGAAAAAAAAAAGAGCAAAAAAAAAAACATAGAAAATGCGTAGAGGGAGGAGGCAGCTATTGAATAAAATAAAGAAAAAATGTATAACTAATAATTAATACAAATAAGAAGATAGTAATAACATCTACATTTTACATTTTCTAAAGAAAATGACTGCTTGTGTTTTGTGAAAGCTGTTTGTTGTGTGTGATTCCAGACTGGTTGCTTTGTGACTGCTACAGTGTTCTGAGTTTTTTTTTTTTTTCTTGCTATGTGGTTTTGTGGTCAAAAGAGCCAACTTTCAAGTCTTTTTGATATTCTAGTCCATAGATAGGACTTGTGTTCCTCCTCCAATATACACTGCCATTAAAAATCCTGTAAATATAGTAACATTAATATTATTACTATTTAAAATTCATAATTTCTATTATTTTTAAATGTAATTTATTCCTATGACGCAAAGCTGAATTTTCAGCATCATTACTGTAGTCTTCAATATCACGTGATCCTTCAGAAATCATTCTAATATGCTGATTTGGTGCTCAAGAAACATTTCTTATGATTTTCAATGTTGAAAACAGTTGAGCTGAGTAATTATTTGTGCAGACCATCTTTCAAAAGAAAGTGAGAAAAGAATAGAATTTCATAATAATAGAAAACTTTTGAAATGTTATAAATGTCATTTTCAATGAATATGTATGTGTATGAGATTTTCTTTCCACCCAGTTAATCATGAGCCAAGGTAAAAATCATAATAGCATACTTCTCAATAAAGCACAGATTGTGTTAGACAATGTTTTATTTGTTGTTGATTAATTTTGTTGGTGTTTCTTCAGATCCTTAACCCTGAGTATGCCTTAACAAACACCACTAATAAAAGAATAAACAAGAAATAAAACAAAAGACAAGTACCATGGAAGTGATGCTGAACACTGTTGCATGTTGTGCAAATGGGAATTTAGAAGTTCTGTTAACAGCTTGAGTTGCACAAAAGTGCAAATGAGTAAAAACAGGTTCAGAGTGCAAACAAACAAAAGACTTATTGCTGTCACCTTTTCTGCCCTGTTTGAGGCAAGTCTAACTTTTAGACTTACTATTGTGATTTGCAGACAAAAAAAGGACAAAAAAATCTATTGAGGGACCTAAGCTGTATCTAGAGACCAGAATATCGTTGAGACTTAGGGGAGGACTTTTTTTTACTTGTATGGCCCATCCACCCAGAAGTTTTATGAGGTTATTCTGGTGCAACTTCACAAAACCAGAGGGGTGTGTGTGGAAAAAGCAAAAAGGTACTTATAAAACCAGCAACACTTGTGGAGAGTAGAAATCAAAGAATAAAAAAGGAGCTATAGAAAATCAGTCAATTGTTTGTATTGTGCCAACGCATTTCTGCACACAGGCCTTCATCAGGACTAACCAATTACAAATGAAGAAAAAAAACACCTAAATGCAAACAAAGAGCTAGTTAAAACTTGCAAGCAATCAGTAAGGAAATCGACAGGTTTGATATCCACCAGTCACAAAAGACACCAGAAAACAAGCCAATAATCTCCATTGTAACCAGTACTTTGGACCGTATAAAATAAAAATTATTCATAATTTTTGACACCACTCAGAACACATTTGCAACTGCATAGGGACATCATGGTGGCAAATTTTGCACAGGCAGTCATGTTTTCTTAAGAAAATATAAAAATCTAGATGAGTGTATGAATTTAGACCTCCTGCGTTTCATCCAATTTCAATCCTTTCAGTAGAATGGCAGCATGTATGTGCCCTTATGGTACGGCAACAGTTACGCGTGCTGACTATTCAATCAATACTCTGAAACCGACCGATGAGTTCTGTGAGCTCAGCGGCAGTCTGCATGCTCTTACTCTGAGCCGGGTGGGAGGACATTAAGGCTGGGTGAGAATCTAATGAGTCCCTCCAGAGCTGCAGGCAACAGGGGGCTTTTAAGACTTGCATTACTCTTTTACCTACCCTTGGTTTACTCACAGTCAGAAGCCTCCAGACTAAGTTGCATTTAAGCAGATGGTAGCTGGGCATAAATAAATCAATGCAAAGCCACTAACTGCAGTGCTAACTTATTTGAGTCAAATTACTAAATAGGCAAGCCAGGGTAAATACTTATGCTTAGATGTAGATTTGGATAACTGGATAGAAGCTGGATAGGAATCAGGATTGCACTGGTAATTTTCCTGTCGGAATGAGAGTCCAAACAGCTGATAAAAACATCAGTCCACAAGTAATCCACACCACTCCAGTCCATCAGTTATTGTCTTGTTAAGTGAAAAGCTGTGTTTGTAAGAAACATAAATCCATAAATCCATCACCAAGTCGTTTTAAACCATCACTTCTGGCCAAAATACCTGTCTGTAATAACACTTCGTGTAGTGAAAAAGTTGTCCTCTAACAACAAAATCCACAGACATATTTATTTAGAACTGTTTTAGACTGTTATGGATTGTAAACTGTGCTTTTTTGTGAATATTTCTCTCCTGGTTCAGACAAGAGGTTTTTTTACTGGAGTAGGCAATATTATGTATAGAGGGGCTTATATTGTAGCCGGAAACAAGGGTCTGAAATGCTGAGAATGATGGATTTGTTTCTTACAAACACACAGCTTTTCGCTTCACAAGACGTTAATTGATTGACTGGAGTGGTGTGGATTACTTGTGGATTATTGTGATGTTTTTATCAGCTGTTTGGACTCCCATTCTGACGGCACCCATTCACTGCAGAGGATCCACTGGTGAGCTGTTCCAATGAAGAAACAAAATCTTAGATGCCTAAATTTTCAGCAAATTAAAATTTTGATTGAGTTATCCATTTTTGTTAAACTTTAAGTGAGTTTTAGATGATAGCAAAGATAAGAAACTCTATCTTCCGAGGACGGTACAGATATATTGTGCAAATCAATATATTGATCCAAATCAGCATCTCTAAAGATTGTATACATTTTAAAAGTTTTAGGACTCATTCAGTCATTTTGTCATTGGAGTCACGCCTCTTCTAGAGAGAGTGTATTGTTGTGAACTGCATCTCGTAGCTGACTTGGCCTGCATTGATTTTGCTCCCCCATGTGTAGTCTGCCATCAAAGGGTTAACCATGGGAGGACTGGAGGTTGTTTCTATCACCGACAACACCCCAGTGCCACACAATGGCTGTCGCCCTCGCAAAGCACGAAGGATGTGAGGAGGAAAAAACCCCATGAACCTCGAAGTCTTGTTTGTCTCCCTCTCTGTATTATCATCGACCATCCAGTCTGAATATAGAGGATGAATGCTCAATTATTCAGGTCAACGCAGTTCAAGAGTAATGCTTTTTTTCCTTTTTCACAACAGCAGTGCTATATGTATGTTACCTTTTTGATAATTATTAAAATGTGAAGGTGTCATTCATCATGTCTGTTTTCATCTTTATTAGTGCATGTATAGCTTTCAGCTACACATGGCTGTGTAATTTCAAATGCAACCCTGGGATTCAAATTCTAAATTAAACCTAGAAATAAACAATGTGACAATGATCATACTGGATAACATGGATCATCAGGTTTTTAACTTGTGGAGTTCATGCAGCTTAAGCATTGCTGTCATTAAAGTACAAGAGGAACAAATTAAATACTAAAGATTATTTTAAAATGTATTGTGATTCTGATCATAAATAATAAAAATCTAAATATAACTGTGTTAAAATAAAAAAGTAGAAGCATTTTCACTTGTGACCTCAGATTTTAGGATCCAACTGCATTTTGTGACAAATTTAAGTGTAAAAACAGAAACATATGACAGGCTGTTACAGTGACTGTTTGTTTCAGGAAATTGCACAAAATTATTACCCTATGTGTGCTCTCGAACATACTTTTTTTTTCTTTCTTTTTAATAAACATTATTGTTTGATATGTTAGCACTTAATCTGAGTCTGTTTCCAAGTTGACAGGCACAGGGTGGAATAGCTCCCTATAAATAAATGGACCCTTGTAAGATTATTGCCCTTTCCTACCATTACATCAGGTGCTTCGTTGCTATGACAACAGCAATTAGCAGGAACTCAGGCAGGCGGTTGAATATAAGTCTGTCCCTAGTACCCATAGCAACCAAGGTCAGGCCTGCAATGCACATCTGCTTTTATACTAGCTTTGGTGAGCGCTATTGCTCGACGACTGGAAAAAGGACATATATGACAATAGGAAATTATTCGCAGACATGTTAATGTCCATGTATAAGCTTGCTGGATGTCTATGATTTCCGTCTTACAGTTTTAAATCTGAAGGATTCGATTTTATAACCAAAATCTTTCATGGTAGAAAACCTGTTTCGTGCTTTTATGCTGGAACTGTTTTTCTGTGGCTCTCCAGCAACAGCTGTCCTTTTCCCTGTCTCCTTTCTCACCGCGCATCAGAGCCACCACAAAACACGCCTCGTCAGCGACAAAGCGTGACTCCTACCAACGTTTAACCCAGATGGCCGAGCATCTCCGATGTCCTCAGATAGCCTGTGCATCCGGTGGAGGCTCTGACATGGAACCTGAGTATCCCTGCTGGGATTTTGTGGGCAGTGATTAGAAACCGGAGCCAACAAGGTTGATTGAATATAGAGTTAAATGGTTCGCTTGCAGTATGTGTGATTTTTATGAGAGATAGCATTCCTGCTCTTAGGAAGCGATGTGTTAAAACATTTTTATATCTCAATCAATTGGGAAGTCTTTTTGTTATGTGTTCCATATGGATTGTTATTTCAAGGTTTTAAGTCGAGACACATTTAGGCTATTTATACAACACGTTATACAATACAGATTGTTTCAAAGCAGCTTTACTGGAGTCCGTTCACACCAAAAATAATAATGATAACTACATAGGCCTTAATCATGCCACATGCCACAGAAGTGGTGGATGAAACAGACTATTTAATGGAGTTTTTGTCTCTGAAAGATTTTTTTTTTTCTTTCTCAGAAAGAAATTTCATCAGCTGAACAATCGGTACGTCAAGTACAATCCACTGTACTTAACCCTCACAGCCTCGTTTTCATTCCTGTCAACAATGAAACATGGCGCTACCCTGACTATTAAATCTATTAACGCCAGTTCATGCCAAGAAAAATAATAAAGATGGCTGTAATGCTAATTAGCATCCACACCAAGGTAACTTTCTGTTGTGGTGTGGACTCTGCGTTCTTTCAAGTTTAAAACATTTTAATAATAGGCCTACATATTTAGAGTTATCGTATAGTCATCGTTCTCGGTGTGAACCAGGGCTGCGTTCAACCTCGACAAAACGTTGCAAAACTTTTTTTAAACGGAAACGGTGGTGCGTTGAACACCCTGTTCTGATGACGCAAGAGTTGCAACTATGGCAGCTGAGAAGGCCATTCTTTGTGTTCTTTGGTAGGGCCTATATAAATAAACTTGCCTTGCAATGAAGCTAAATATATAAACAACTACATCATCATGTTGATAAGCTATATTGTTACTATAAAACTCTTACGACAAACATGTCTTCTAATATCTTCAGTTGTTGCGTATAACGAGCTGCAGCAGACACATTTGTAAACGACTTTACTTGGACCCATGGTGAAAAACATGTTTTAGCTACATTTTTAACCCTTTTTGAAGAAAATGCACATGCAACAAGCCACATGATTTGACTAGTTATGCAAGTTTAATACTTAGGCTTTGTTCGAATTTCATTTCAACAAAAATAGTAATATTTGTATTAGCAAAAACCAGCTCAGATAATATGTTTTGTTAAAGGTTTTTTTTTTTTTTTTTTTTAGTATTGTGAACAATACAAATAATGGAGTCTTCCTTAAATGCAACATGACCGTTTTGCCATGCAAGACTTAAAACTTGATTATTTTGAACCATGGGTTGCATTTTAAACCACATTTTTCTCAAATCAACAAATGCACTCGGAAATCGCTGAGAGGTGAAAGTTTTAATGGGTTATTATGCAATTACTTCAAGATACAGTTTGCTCCTAATTAAAGTACCACACAAATCTTACCTTTCCCTATTGTGACAAAGCATTGAATTGATTGCACTGAAATTATGACTTCCACCGGGGATTTTGTTCAATTTCTCTGGTTTTGACATTCATGTGTCACAGGATGGAGTGGAAACACATAACAAAGGGCTTACTCAAATGAACACATTTATATATATATATATATATATATATATATATATATATGTACGTATTCTGCGGCTGCTGTTTGTGTACTAGAGAATAGTTTGTTATAATGTGGCATTCTCTTGAAATGGATATTTTACTTGAATGCTATTTTGCCTTCACTTAAGGTTCCTTCAAGGTCAAGGGTTAAACTGGCAGTAAATATTGCAGATGGATTCGGAAGCATACATGACCTAGACACGAGTAACCCTGGGAACCATATAATGAGAGCTACTCAGGCATCCATTTGCACATATTAGTAGCGCACACTTTCATTCGCCGCAGGGAGATAAGCCGCTGGATATCTGCATAGATTTTGCAATCATAATGTGCATTCTCTATTTAATTGCAGACTTATTTAAAGGAGGTAATCATATGAAAGCTGCATACATATTGTATCTGGAACGATTTATCCGAATCTTTTGAGCACTTACACGTTCTGTAGCCCTGTTGTGAACAACGTCTCCTCATTTATCAGACTTCCCACAAGCTGTCAGGCTACTTAACAACTCCATGTGACAACCCACCCCACTAACCTTTCAGGTAGACCTCCTCCTATGCACCTATATTTCCCAAACCCCTAATTCTGTCCTGTAACTAGCATAATTTTGTAGCACTATTTTAAAAGCACTATATACTTTATACACAATAATGGACCTACAGCTCTTCAGTTGATGTGTGCATTGTGCAATTTTGTACAGCACTGTATGCATTATTCTTGCTTTTATTGTTTTGCCGTTTAGTCTAGGGTCAGCGGCCATTGTGAGTTCTTTTAGAAATTTTGGCACCATGATTCTATTGTACATGGGTTAATCTCACAAAAACCTGTCAGGAAAATATCTGGGGCATATTTTACCTCTAAATCAAAAATAAGACAAAAATAATCGTTGTCACTATACACTGTTAGAAATGTAGATGCATGGAATTGAGAGTGAATTTCAGAAAGATCCACAAATAATTATTTGATTTGATTTGATTTTACACTCTAAGGGAAAAAAGGTACAAAAGCTGTCACTGGGGCAGTACCTTTTCCAAAGTACTCATATGTACCATTTTGGTACTAATATGCACTCTTTATGTATTAATATACATTTAAGGTACTAATACACATGTTTTAAGGGTAAATAAGGTACAAAAGAGTACCTTTTGAGTAGGTACTTCCCCACTGACAGATTTTGTACCTTATTATTTTATTTTATTTTATATTTTATAGAACATAGTATGATTTTTGAATATGTATTTTCTTTTCTTTTCTTTCCTTTTTCTTTTCAAATCTCCCAAAATCATTATCCCTCTTTTATGACCATAAACATTTTTTAATTCTTTTCATGCCAATTAAGTTGTTTCTCATGATCAAAATGCAAATAAAATCTTATTCTTGTTACTATAATGTGGGGGAAAAATGCAACATTCTTGTATTTATACATTATGCTTTTTTTGTTTCACTACGTTGATGCTAAATAAAATTTTGAACACAAGAAGTTTTCTTTGAAATTGGGCTGAAATGCGGCCATGTTTTTATGAGATTCACCCACATTTGTCATTCAATCAGAAGAATGACTTGACTTCGCTGACTCTTTTCAGATTTTTGCTAAGCGGACTAATGCAGTAAGTTCCACCAAAAAAGACAAAATGAAAAGAGTCCCATGACTCATGAACTCTTGCTGATGGAGACATCATTTCAACTGACATATTTTTCTATTTTACAGTATTCATATTTCTTAAAGCCAAAAATTAAAGTAGGAAAGAGTAAGAGTATTAAAAGCAGGAAATACAGCTCCATGCATGGCTTGAGTGCTTGATAATGGGCCTCCGTCCAATTATCCACTTCCAAGAATGTAGACATATAAGTTGTAATTTTCTGTAATGGCAGGCTGTGGACATGGGGTGGGTGGGGGGGGGAGAAGCAGAAAAGTATAAAAAAAGAAGACGTTGGGAGAAGCGTGATATGAGCATTGCTGAATATTCTCCTGATTTTGTGGCATTTTTTGGACCACAGAAGCTGGTCTTAATGCGCTGCCCTTTAGAAAATGTTGAAGTGTAATATGCCTGCAGCGACTCCGCAGAAGCATCTTGAAGACGACCTCTTTTGCGTTTTTGTTTTCATCCAAAAATTTCCTGTAATACCCCTCCCTCTCCTCGCTCAGGCTTTTAGCAGCTGCTGGCGATGGTACATTATCAAAATGGAATAGGAGGGAGAGAATGGAAGATTAGAATGCTCATTGGCTATTTAGTCAAGAAGCCTAGTGCCCACTTGAGCTCCATTTGGGTGCTCTTACCTGTCCTGCTGCACTGAATAGCACCTTTGTTCTAAAACCAAAGAGCAGGGGAAGATTGGAGAGCCACTTGGGTTTACAGTAGCCAACCTATACGGCGGCACAAAGCATTATGAGACACAACAGCGGCAGCCAAGATATTTTGTAGATGATATTATGAAGTGTATATAAAACCCATAGACAAGCGCTAATTGTTGAAACATTAGTTTTTAGCTGCTGCCTTCAGCTCCTTCCCTTTTCAAGTTGTAGACAGAAAAACATCTTTGGCCTAATGCAGACTCGTGTATCAGGTGGATGAGTGTCTGTGAGTGTCATTTTCAAAAATTTCATTTTACATGAATTTCATGTGTCTCAAAATCATTATATCCACAAAGAATTTTCTAATGGTTTACAGTATTTTATTTTATAATTTTATTTTGCCAGAAATTTAAATATCCAAAAATCATTATCATTATCATATTATTATAATTTAAAATGTAGATGGAATGATGATTTTTGGAAATATCCACAAAGTATTTTATTTTATTTTATTTTATTTTATTTTATTTTATTTATTTATTGATTGATTTATTGATTGATTGTCCCAAATTCATATGTCCCAAAATTCTTATCACTATATTCCGTTAGAAATGTGGATGATTCAGAACCTAACTGAATATGATTTTCAGAAGTATCCACAAAGAATTTCCAAGAATTCTTTTTTCAAAGAATTAATGGTTTACCAAAGTTTTATAGCTTGTATTTTACAAGAATTTCATGTGTCACAAAATCATTATCACTATATTCTGTTAGAAATGTAGATGGATTCAGAACCTAAGTGAGTGTAATTTTCAAAAAGATCCACAAAGAACTTTCTTATGGTTTACGACTATTTATATATATATATATATATATATATATATATATATATATATATATATATATTTTTAATAGCTTGTATTTTACAAGAATTTCATGTGTCACAAAATCAAAGATCCACAAAGAACTTTCTTATGGTTTACAACTATTTTATTTATTAAATATTTTTTATTTTATTTTATTTTATTTTATTTTGCTTGTCCCAAAATCATTATCACTATATTCTGTTAGAAATGTATTTAGAACCTAATTGAATATGATTCTCCACAAGTATCCACAAAGAAGTGTTCGCATATTGTTTTTATTTTATTTTATTTTTATTCTTCAAAAATTTTAAATGTCCCAAAATCATTGTAAATATACCCTTTTAGAAATAGATAGATGATTCAGAATGTAATTGAGTAAAAATATCAAAAATATCCACAAAGAATTTACTATGGAATTAATTAAGGAACTAAAGAATTTACTAATAATTTCATATTTTATTTTATTTCCAAATTAACAATGTAGATGAAGTCATTATGTAGATATTCTTCAATAGATGAATTATCACCCTCAGTTTCAAGGTCCTTCAGTTTTGTTAAAGTGCACCAAGTTCCAAGTCCCCGTCTCCATGCAAAAAACAACTTGAGCAAATGAGCGTCAGAATCCTGCACACATCAGTTCAGTAAATTGGCAGCAGCAAAACAAACTCTCCACAATGCAGCATTTGGTTTGTCTAAAAGGTCCAACGAGGGATTGCTTGGATGATTAGCCATCAAAATGACAGGTCTCTGTTGCTTAGGAACATGACTAGACTGCATGAATTGTTGCATCGCTTGATCTACTCCAAGCAGACTCGCAGTGACAGCACTTGTAGTTCCCTCTTCAAATATGTGTGTTTACATACAATTATTGCACACAATCTTTTGCAGACCCTTTTTTAATGCTTTATTATGCAGCACAGTCCACTGAGGGCTCTGGTGCCGTATCACTTTATCAGTTGTTCACGTTATGTTTTGCGTTCATTTGTTTATATCCCTTTCCCTGTACGTGTGAGACACATCTATGTGTTATACATCTCGACTATTTTGACAGTCACTTGCAAACATTTCTCAAAGTACTGCTTGCTTTATGATGCTGGTTGCTATGGTTACATCTAGGAACCAAACAAAAGGGGAAACAGGAAGGGGAGGGGAACCCCGGTGCAAGCGGGTGACTGCCCTTGTGCTCTGTGCTGAATTTTGTTAATAGGACTGTATGTGTGTGGACACAGGGTTGTGTATATATGTGAGTATAGGACACAGTGTGAGCTTTTGAGCAAGACTGCTTATATTGCCTTATGTTTTTCCCTTATATTTCCAGCAAGCGTTACAAAGTAAGCTTTCTATTTTCTCTTTTTTGTGTTTACTGTGACCTGCATGTTGGCGTTGCACTCATTCAGGGTGAATGGACATCTTAGCCAGCACAACAGCCTTCAACCTTGGCCGTGTGTTCATTCAGCTTCAGATGCTTATTATAACTTCTTTTTAAATATACTGCATCACTCCATTTATATTTACTTAAATACTTTTTTTTCTTACAAGGAGGGTTGAAGGAACTTCTCTGTGATTAGATGAAATTAATGGGATGTAAGTGAAAAACCTTTAGGGGTATAAAGGTAGGCTAATTAGTGGATTATAGTGGTAGATTAAAGCAGCCCTCCTTATTTCTAGAGCAAGAATACTTGAGCGAACTTACTGAACACCTCTTGAAATACTTCACGGAATTAATGATATTAAAATTAACAAGCAATAATACAAACCTGATTGCTCAATTAGTGCTCAGGGAAGTAATTTTCTGATAAGTGTTTTTTGCACACAGCTGGACTATGTTAAATGTCCACTTTGTGGTACAGAAATAATACCAGATTTTTATTTAATCTAATACACACACACACACACACATATATATATATATATATATATATATATATATATATATAATTATGTAAAATTATATTGCAAAAACCATTGTATAACAGATTCCTATACATTAATGTGGTGCAAATAGGTATACTGATATAAAAGTTAATAATGTTTGTTAATGTTTTTATATTATTAAACTTAAATATGTAATGAAAAAAATTGAAGATAACTCAGTTCACTTGCCCACCAAGTGCTCTTATTATAAAGGACATTATTATTTATGTATTATATAAATTATAATTTACATGTGTAATATAATATAAAAATTGTACTAGCCTATATATCATATACACAAATGTTCTGCATTTTAGAATAATAGTAAAGTCATCAAAACTATAAAACTAGGTATTTCATAGTGACCAAAAAAATTAAACAAACCAAAACTGAAAACAACAACAACAATAATAATAATAATAATAAACTTTAATATCATTAAACTTTCTTTTCTGTAGCACCTTCAAAAGTTATATCTCAAAATCCTTTAAAAGAATAAACAAAATACAAAATAGAAAACATGTTATCAAAACAATTTAAGAAAAATTAAAATAATAATAGGCCTAAAATAAATTTACATTAAAACGTGTATTTTAGCTTTCCCTTCACTGCATACTTATATACATTTTAGGTATATGTATGTACAATGCAGTGACCTATAATAATATTTGTTGTTTTGTTCCCTATAATACTCATAATTACGGTGACGTAATGGGCGTTCGGTTTCTCATCGTTCGAATCGCGGTGACGTCATCGACGTTGGTGAAATTGACGGGCCACCTGTCGGTGGAATGGACCTCGCCTTTAAGAAGCTCCTGCAGGATGAAAACTGGAGCTGTTCACAACACATGGTGCTGAACGACGCCGAGACACGCTGAGACATTAGAGAGAGCGAAGACAACGGCGCAGAAACACTGTTTATGCCGGAGACCATCGGAACAGTTTGCTGAGAAGCGGAATCGATGGAGCAAGATATCGTTTTCACAGTGTGTAGCTTTCACATGTTCTCAGTTGAATATCCATGTTGATAAAATGTCATCTGTGTGTGTTGGCGTGGGAGTGAGTGCCGTACACAGCACTGGACGAAGCAACAGGTAGTTTCAATCATTAATGACATTTAACGTTTGTTTCAGGCTTGATTTATTTTTTGTTTTTTATGTTGTCAGGAGAAACAATGTGGAATATTTTACGGCAGGAGCGGACTAAATAGAGTATTATTTCTTCTTCCGCTTGTTCTTTATTTCCTTCTTTCATTTTAGGAAGTTTTCAGTGTAACTATTTGAGACCTGTTGATTGCAAATAAGTGTTTAATATTTCACTGTTTATCATCCTGTTTGACTCGACGCCTGTCACTCCCATTGAGTGATCCTGTCCTTGTGGATTCAAATACTGCTTGTTGTTCCACATAGATTGAAATAGTACTTGTTGTTGTTATTATTATTATGCTTTGCTTGTGGTGGTGTTTTTATTTTGATCATTTGCAATCATTTGCATAAGATTAATTTTTTAAGTATTTGTATATTTTTTGGCACTCATTGTGTGAGGGAGTTTTTGCATGCAAATTTTGTGCATGAACACCATCATTTTGTTTTGTTTAGCTCTATGTTCAAGTGCCAGTTTGGCTTGTGAAGGCCCCACTGTGTTTGTTTGTTTTTACATTTCTAGGATATTTAAGCTCTGTTCAAGTATGCTCCAATTGGCTTTGTGTTCGTGGTAGTACAATAATAAAGCAAACTAATAACAATGAATAAATATGCAATGTTTTTTAAATTACAAGATGTTATGGTGCATTTATAAAGGCAAATCTGATTAGATACTGTTCCATTTAAACAACACAAAACAGGCTGTTGGTGCAAATTTGTCAGATATGCATGCATGCTTATGTTTTGTAAAATCTATCTATGCAAGTCGATTAGCATAATCACCTGACAGCATCATGTGCCTGTATACCTTCATGCATTTCTGTTATCCTCACGTCAAATGCCGTGCAAGGTATATTTTGCATCCCATTCAGCAAGCGTGACACCAACTGGACAGATAAGTGATTAGAAAATAGCAGGGTTCACGTATGGCATTGGCATGAATGTGCACACAACTTTGAAGGGGACCTGCTTTTGAAGGAGCAGGCCTTTTGAAGCCCCACATGGCCTTAGAAAAAAAAAAAGATCAAAACTTGATAGAATGTGCACAAACAGGGACACATTTGATGTGCCATTACAATCAAGCCTGGAGGAGAACCTAGCTTGCCCTATAGTCCCTACAGGCATCAGGGAGCAAGGACAGTATTTGATCTAGCGTTTCATGGACGCAGGTGCTGGTAGCACTGCTGACTTCTTGTTATAAAAAAAATAGCATGCTTACAAGGGCATGTAATGAATGCTATAAGTCCTTGGCGCTTTGCGCTACTATCTCTTATTGGATTTCAATAGCAACATTTTCGCTTCAAGATACAGAAAATATTTTCTTTTTAAAAAAAGGAGACAAAACAGGATATAAATCTTTATCTGTGACTGTAACCAGTCCAAATAAATCATCATTATAGCCTACATTTTGGCAACATTTGTAATCTAATGACAAAAATGGGCCGGTCAATTTACTGCCACGTCTGATCTGCGCCTTCCTGGGTTTCATCTCAGTGTTAAAGGCAAATGAAAAACTATGCAATAGATAAATAGGGTTAGAACGCTAAATAAGGTTAACTCGCAAAATTGTCATATAATGTGATCATGGTGGTGTCACAGGGTTTATTTCAGGGTCAGATCTGGCGTGTTACACAGCAAGAGGCCTTAATGAGGAGACGTGTCATAGGAGAACCTGCTCTATTCGAGTCTCGTAGCAAAGGTGACACCCAGATGAGGAGAACCGTCCTCACCTCTCCTCATCAGATGAAGGTAATATGACTCATGCAATATGGCAGGAAACAGAGCTCGCCTGGGGAAAAAAAAAAAAAAGAGGAAATGATGAGATGTAAACCAAAACATATATTGCTGTTGTTGCAGTCAGATGAAACAATAAAAGTAATTTGTTTTGAAGTTGTAAAAAAAAAAAAGCTACTGGAGTACATTTTACAAGAAAATACAATTTCAATCTTTCTATTTCAAAATTTCACATTTAATTCAACATGCCATTTCTTTGTAATTATTTGTGAAATTTACTTGTAATTTATAATTAAAAATGGTTTCAAAGTACATCCTACATCTTTTTTCAATTTATAAATCTGTGGAAGAATACTGTTTTCCCTTTTGCTTTTTAATAGACATCTTTTTAACACTTTACAGTAAAGTCCCATTAGTTAACATTAATGCATTAACTTACAATGACCTATTTATTACAGTATCTTTAATGTTAATGTTACTTAATCTAAATACAATTGTTCATTGTTAGTTCATGTTAGCTCAAGTCCATTAAATAATATTAACAGATTCAACTTTTGAATTTCATTTAAATTAAATTTGTGTATTAAATGTTTAGATTAACTGATTAATACATTCTTTATTAGTACTTTTCATTCTTAGTTTGTGCTCACTAATGTAGTTAATAAATGAAACCTTAGTGTGAAGTGTTACCAACATATGATATATCTGGAATGATTGCATGCAATTCATTTATTTTGTTGAAAGCATAACCAAAGATGTAGTTTTAGGTATAAATACTGTTAGACTAAACAGTGTATGACAAATATTAATGTTTAGATTTCCCCTTGTTCCCCTTTATGAATATTCACAGGAGTTATTCAGGAATTGGTAATAACATGTATGATTTAGCAAAATACAGAGTTATATCTATGATTTGAAATGTTATATCTAACAGTCTATCAATCAAATCAGTCTACTGTTGTTAATAATTTGGTAAGGCTTAGAACAAGGTCTCATTTGTTAACATTAGTTAATGTTAATAGATACAACTCTTGAATTTTATAATGTATTGGTAATTATTGTTCATGATTTTAACAAATGAAACCTTACTGTAAAGTGCTACCAACAGTTTTCAGAGAGTTAATTAATCTGTCAGTCAGTACAGAATATTACTTGCTTGATTAGCACGTTAACATTTATTTACTGGCATTATGACACACAATATGTTCGAGAATATGAAAATGCTTTTCTTTTATGGATCGGGTCTGTGCTGTTTGCTTCTATGACAATACAAACACAGCGGATCAGCATTTGAATTAGTAAGTTTGTTTATGATGGGCAACATTATGCCAACAAGGGTATCTAGATGTTTGTTCTTATTATGCATCCTCACTAATTGACTATATGAGGTTTTATTGCATGATCAACCTCTGATTAGTTTCCCTACAGAGCTCCGACAGTCTCCTTTTAAAACAAATAACCAAACAAGACCGTTCAGACATGTTACTGGCGTATATCTGAGTGTGATTGTGTTTCTCTGTTAGTGAAGGAACAGCCTGGGGTAGAAAAAAAGAAAAGAGACTCAAAAATGTCTATTTTTTGCCAAGTCATTTGAGTTCAGTGCTCATGCTCAGCGAGGAGGAAATTAATAAAAATTAATATGAATAAAAAAGAATATTAGACCTTCCTGTCGCACTCTGTGAGTAACAAGCTTGCTTGATGAGGCATCATAATTAAATTACAGCAGACAGATAATTCTGCTTCAGCTTACAAACATGATTTTTAAGTAAATGCTATTATATGCAGCTCCAACTGAATGTTAATTTAGTTGCTTTGTTTTTTTTTTCTCACACACAGAACTGTTGATATTTATCTAAGCTATATGCCTAATTTTTGGTTAAATCAGAACAGAATGCATGGTAAAATGTGGTACCTTGCAACTGTTACGTTAAAGAGCTATTTCTACCTGATCTTACCTTTAAATTTAGTTTTGTTGGCATAACCTAAAATATTTAGGTCGATTCATTAATGTTAAATACAATTTGAATGCAATCAATTAATTTAGTTCATTTATTAGGTTACCATTTTTTCAGTCTGTGTTCAGTTCACAGCTAAGAAAAACAGCAAAAACTAAATCAGACATGCATGCCTGATGCTAAACCAAAAATTAAGCAAAAGTATAGAACAAAAATATTTAATACACTGAGAAAAAAAAAACAGTGCAGGATTTACTTACTCAGAAATTGCTTGTAAATTTTGCGAATAATTACAAAGAAACAGCAAGAGACTCATTGAATTAAGACTGAAATAGTATTTTCTTGTACAGCGTACTCTTTGTTTTAATTTTGAAAAAATCATGTTTTACAATGTATAACACGTTTCACAATATTCATTTAGCACATTTAAATGGCAAAAATGCAATACAAAGCAAACAGTAACATTAAAAAGGAATTAACATTGTGTACACACATAATCTGTGAATTTCCTCCCTATTCTTACATCTGTCACTCACCGAAACATAAGTGGCTCTAGAGAGTTGTATTCTCCCCACAAAACCGACTAATCAAGTTATTCTTTTGGAAATGGTGGTCCGGTTGTTTATTTCGACGGTGGGCACAATTTCTCAGAACAATATTTCTGTTGTTTGCATTGTTTGCCCCCTCATTTCACAGTGCCTGTGAAAGTCAAGCAAGTTGCACAAGTGATTATTATGGCCATTTGTGTCCATTCAAACCGCACAAGGACACACTAACCACTACACCCACTTTTACCCACAATGCTTCAGTGGAAAATTTATGAAATGTAAGACCCTCTTTGCAACTAGAGGACATGATTTCTTAAGATTTTAATAATGCATTACTATTCAACCATTATATCCTCCAAGAGGCTGATTGGATAGCCCACAGTAAAAGAGACCTTTTCATCAGACGAGGTCTTTGGTAAATGCCTGAATGCATGTGGGTTTGCAGAATGGTTAGAAAGGATCTGTCTTTGGTTCAAATCTCGACTATTATGACAGTCTGTATCATCCCAGTGAGATTTTGCTTTTTGATATATGTACAAATGGATGGGGTTCTGTCCAATAGAGCTTTTTATTTAAAAAAATAAATAAATAAAAAAACCATCTCCAGGCAAGAGTCAAAGTTATGCAGCATAACTGTTTAGAGAGAGCCGGTAAATGTTTTATGAGGGCAGCCCCTGTGCATCCACATTTAAACTGGGAGCCAACATTGAAATGTAATAAAGGATCAGTGTAAGAGGCTTGAGTAATGAGGAGTCAGTTGATAACCTGTGGATATAAAGACGGATATGGACAGCAGAGACTGCGTCTGGAAAGGGCAGGGGGATTCAATGGCTTGACATTATTAACTCAAGACATTTTTTTTCTGAAAGTGGCTTCAAGTCACTTTATATTAAACGAGGGTTTTATTGGCATTCTGGTCTTTTTTCTTTGGATCTCCAGTCCTTGTGTCTGATTAACTGTCCGACTTCTATTTGTTTCTATGTGCTTATATTATTTATTTGTTTTTATTTTTAATATATTAATAGCTAATTATGTATGTTCAATTATTTATTTCTTTTTTAATTATGTTAAAACATGATTGTTATAATGCATGTCTGTGTTATAATGACAGGTCAGCATTTGAGGTAGCCTAATTCTGGGCAATACATTAAACTGAGAGTAATCGGTAAATGCATGGCAAATATTGTGCATAAATTCTTCACATTCACGTATTTTGGGCACCATGGAAGACTAGTGATTTTGTTGTTGTGAAGTCACAGGTACTGACAACAAGTCACAGTCTGCCTCAGTGACCAGAATCCACTCAGCATGAACTTCACCTGCCTTTGACTGACAGGTCATTACTTTCCAGCTACAAAGATGACACTGCTGGCATCGTGTCTGAAGGGCCAAGAGATTGAAAATGTAAAATGTTTATGATGATTCCGCAGGAGAACCTGCGGACATACAGAGAACCTTTGTAAAAGCTGACTAATCCTAATTATTGTTTTTACTTTAAGTAATGTGATATCCACTGCACTGTTGTTCACACACTCTTATTATGTGTACTGGGTTCACCAAATAAATCAATAAAATAAATATGTCTCTTTTTTGTGCATTAGCCAATGGAAGTTGTTTAATGAAAACTGAGTCTATAAACAACTGTACGTACAAATACATTCAAAACTGCATTTGTACAATATAAGATAAAAGCTCTGAAAGACATTCATTTCCTAACACAAAAAGCAGACTGAGGCTAATTGTTACATAGGAAATAGTCTATAAGTTTTTAAATCTGATTATGTGTTTTCTCTTTGAGTGTGCTATATATTTAAATCAACCTTTTAAATTAAATGCTTTTTTTAATCTATTTATTTATTTTGCTGAAGCTATTGGATGCAAAAATGAAAACGATAAAATCAGATACGACAGACCTTAACTATGTTAAGGAAGGGCGAGTTAAAATTTGTTTTATTGTTTAAATTTTGCTGATAGGATAGAGAGGTTCCCTGTGACAACTTACCCCGTATAGCGTAGGACAAGTTCACGTGTTCAATGTTTATTTCTACCTCCACAATAATGTTCGGTACTTTTAGTAAGGAAATTGACTTTCAAATATAAACTTATATTTGCATGAATAAATAAATAGGCCTAAATAAAAATGTCTGGGGTATAAACTGTGACCCAGTCTCCCCTGTAAGAAAAAAGATGTGTGACTAAAAATCACATAAGGCTGGAGTTGCAAACAAAAACAATTTAATATTGTTTTTTTTTCTTTCTTTTTTTCTAATCCATATATTGCAAATCATCCAAACACAATGGTACTTGTTAATGGTTCGTTTTAACATGATCAAGATAATTTCTCTTTAGTTAAGACAAAATATTACAAAACAAAAATAAACAAAAACGCTACAAGTCAGATTTTACTCAGGCATTTGGGAAGCCGACTGAATGACATCACTGCATCCTCTGCGCTCGTCGTGGGCTGGTCTGGATCCAGGGAATGGGCTTTGGGAATGAGAATGGGAATGGCAATGGGATGTGTCCTGCGGACTCAGATTGATGGACTCGAAAACAACAGTAAGTTTGAAAGTTATGAAAAACCACTCAACAAAACTTTACATGACACAGGCGGTTTGAGTGTTGCAGGCGAATCCACGCGTGCGTGTTTTCCTCAGCTTTGTGTCTATTGTGTGTCGTGAGTGTCTGAGAGATTTAAAGTTTTAATGAGTTTGCTAACGGCTAACCGTTGTAGCAGAGGTTCGGCTAATCTGACTTGAGGAAAGAGTTCAACATATTCCTCTGCGGTTATGAACTCGCTGAGACTTTCTGCATTGTTGTCATTTGTTGCGCTGAAAAAGTGTTTGGGAAATACTTTTTGCCTCCTGCATGTGTTTTTGCTTTGTTGGGTCTGCGAGCATTATAAGTTGTTGCTTTATAGTCTGTTGTCTCGTACGAAGTTGCTGTATCATAATGGTTTTTTTGTCTTATAGTTGTTTTATTGCCTTGAAGTTTGTGATTGTTGTCTCATAGTTTGTGATTTATTGGATCGTAGTTGTTTTTGCTGTCTCATAGTTTGTGATCGTCTGCTTGTGATAGTTGTTTTTCATAGTTTGGTTTCGGCACAATGTAACGCAGTTATGAAGTGATAAAACAATAATACGTCAGTTACAAAAGATGCTCTGTTACAAAATCATTCAACAGCATTACTCAATAAATAATTAGACATACTCAAATGCCATACAGTCATTTAAACCATATCCCTTTGTGTGTGTGTGTGTGTCAGTCAGTCATTCAGCTGTTTAATAAAGAAGAGCAGCTGACATATAGTCCCTACACTAAAAATCAATATCTTTACTGTTCACTAGTCCTGCTTTAATGTACTTTTAAAACTTGATCTCAGTTAATAAGAGTTAACAAAAACTGCATGTGTGGTAATTTAAAAATATATATTTTTTTATAATAAACATTAGCTAGAAATTTCTGTTCAATATTCAGTCATCTGTTTAATATTCAGTTGGCTTTAACTTTTCATAAGATCCATTTCATGTTATTTTTTGTTTTAGTAATTACATTTTTTTTGTACTTACTGATTTTTAATGCCTTGAAAAATACCTTTTTGTTTTTATTTATTGTGGTGTTTACCTTGGTTTGTTTTGTTTGGTTTTTGTTAACAGAACAGATGACTAATCATAATATTAATAACAACAGTTTTTCATTTACACTTATTTATCAGTTATTATTTTTAGATTTGTAGTAGAATATAAGTCTTGCTTATGATTCCTATTTGTATGCTGTTTCCTTTTTTATGCTTCCTTTGTAAAGTGACTTATTCTTATTTTTATTATTATCAATTTGTATTGACTTAGAGATTGTTTGATAGATCTCTGCACTGTAAGAATAAAATCCTTAGAAAAACTGAAAATGTCCTGGCAGAAAATTTGTACGAGTTTACGGGCATTTCCTTTAACCCTAAAACACAACACAATTTCATGCATTATTCAAAATATGGGTAATTGTACTGTGAAAAATCAGTGCAGAAAATCCTTATATTAGCATGGTACATTGGGCTGAATTTTTATAGACTTGTCAGCGAATGTGTCGGAGATGTTTTGCCCTGTACTCTGTCTATCTATAACTGCTTCTTATTTCATTCAGTGCCCATAGGAAGCGGTACCACAACCCCACATAAGTAATGAGGGCCCGCTAATCAGCTCAGCAATGTCTCCCAAAGGAGTTGGCCAAAGTAAGGTGGAGGAAACGGCTGTACAGGTGGCCGTCCGGGTGCGTCCGCTGCTTCCCAAAGAGATTTTGCACAACCATGAGAGCTGCATCACTGCAGACCCAGAAGAGAAGAGGGTCACCCTGGGCAATGACCGCCACTTCTACTGTGACTTTGTGTTTGAGGATAGCTCTACGCAGGAGGATGTGTACACAGAGTGCGTTCAACCCCTCATCGAGGCCTTCTTTCATGGTTTCAATGCCACGGTTTTCGCCTATGGGCAGACAGGCTCGGGCAAAACCTACACCATTGGAGAAGCCAACATTTGTAAGTATTTTATACATAAGTCAAACCATTTATTTATATAGCGCATTATAGGTGTGGGCGATACGCAAAAATATTATATCACTAGGGATACACCGAAACCACTTTTTTCCAGAATAAGGCTGATACCGATACTTTTATTTTTGGTAATTGCCAATACCTGTATTTTCATTGCATTTATAATTTTTAAAAAAATACTGGGTACAGAAACCAAAAGAATATGTATAATATTAGTTGGCTTAGTTCATTTAGCAAATAGATATTTCCTTCAGTTATTTTCACACTTAATTATGCTCAAAATGTATTCTACAAGCTTTTGTTACTTTCACTATTATTATTATTTTTGGTACCTAATATTTAATTTAATAGCACATTAGAGCTGCTCCATTGCAGCGGCTCAGTAATGTAATCACAGTGTGTTTTCCTGTAATGAGGAATCACTCGTTACTTCACATATACATAAATTGTGTAATACATAATACATATCCTATACATAAATTGTGTAACAGCTATGAACATGTTTTCTAAAACATAAGTCACATTTTTTCTATCATCTGAAATGTGCTGTGACTTAGGCCTATATTCCAAAGTGACCTTATATAATGCAATTAATGTCAATTAGCAAAACATGCCAGTTTGTGCGGAATGAGAGATACAGCCTAGTGCATTTCACACAGGCTGCTACTTTCACTTTCAGTTTAAATAACAATTTAAATATGTTTAAAATAAATGTTGTTTACCGTGAATTCCCCTATAATTTTTGTTTGTTTTATATTTACGATTTAGCTTTAATCCAAATGGTGCGTGTGCTGAGCAAACAGCAATAAAGATCATGCAACAGAAGAGTGTGCTCTCTCTCTCTCTCTCTCTCTCTCTCTCTCTCTCTCTCTCTCTCTCTCTCTCTCTCTCTCTCGCTCTCTCCCCTTACTGTCATGCAACTTTAGTAACCTGTGCATTTTATTCACGTGCTTTTAGGTGCTTTTGCACCGGAGGAACATTTTCATAGTTCCTAGAACTATTCATATTAGTTGTAGGAACTCCATTTGAGGGAACTAAATAAGCTCCTTCTTCAGGGTAGGGTCTAAAACAGTTTTATAGGAACTACCAGTGACGTAAGTGTACGCTTATTGGCCAAACGCATACAAAACACCGGCTACCTGGAATTTTTAAAAAGCCATGTAAACATATTTACTCCATGAACATGGAAAACAGCGATAACAGCATTTACCTGTTGTCTGCAGCGTTGTGTTCTTTTCTCAGCCTCGATGATAACACTACAAGTTGCCATAGGAGATTTAGACAGATTTTCATGCTCTTTCAATCGTGTAAATTGTGCATTTACACTCCATCTCCATTATCACAGAACCCATGACACACAACAAAAACAGCTCTGAACTAGGCGTTCTCCATTCATAGGTTGTTGATGTTTGTAAATGCCGCGAATAAAGACGTCACTGTCGGCCGCTTCAGAGTTCCTGCTGCCGGTGCGAATGCAACCAGGAAAATGGCCCGAGGGATAAATTGGTTCTTTAAGAACCACTCTGCTGGCTAGTTCCTAGAACTACGCGATGCGAAAGCGCATTTTGACACATCTGCCTGAACTACAGACTTTCCAGTGATATCTGTGAGAAAGGGATATTTGCTTCAGAAGCTCGCGCACATCAGCTATACAGGCGTGAATATTGAATGTTTAACATTATATTAATACTTTATAGACATCCTTAATCTCTAATAACTCCATTCTGCTCTGTTTTTTCTGTTGTTGTTGATTCTTTATCTGGATACAGCACTGTTCACATGCTGTGTGGTATTGGCTTTTGGTATTGGAGCATTTTTATGAGTATGAGTACAGGAGCGCCGTATCAGGCCCGATGCCGTTATCAGTGCGTCCCTACATATCGCTTTTTTTTTTTTTTTTTTTAGGAAGGATCATAGTCTTATCACAATGTAGGTTTTTAAAACTTACTGATCTGTAAATATAATTAAAAAGTTCTCAAGCTTATTGGAGACAAGTAAATAGTCAGAACAAACAAACAAATGACAAGCAATAGAACAAAGATACAAATGAAGTAAGCAGCTCTTTTATTTTTTAGGTACAAGTCTGTAGCTTATTCAGAGAAGAAATACTAAAGAGACTGAATTAATCAAATGTAAAATACAGTACTGCTTGAATTAAGTATACATTGATTTTTTGTTAAAGCTATGAAAATTATTCAATCATGAGCACTGACTAATTTTCTCTTTTTCTTTGGTTGTTTGATTAACATTAATGACAGATAGCAGCAGGTTTATTAGGCTGCTGTCACTTTTAAGATTTAAGATTTGCTGTCACTAAGATTTCTCCCAATCGAATGTGTTTATGTAATTACTCACCAAGGCAAACACGCACAGGAAGCCACTGGCTCTTTGAGTCCTTTAACAACTTTGCATTTCTCATTCATCCGTTTTATAATATCTTTGAAACTGAAATATGTGCAGATATATTTACATACAGACATAGATAGGACACGTTTGGTCACAATCCCTATTATTCCTTTGAAAAGTAGATTGTGGACGTCTTCAAGATTGGTCACGGAAGAAAATCGTCAGATCGCTCACCCGTAGCGGTTTATATAATACATATTGCTTCACATTAATAAACAGTGCTAGAGTGTTGTAAAATTCATCAATCAGTATATAGAAGTGCAATGTTTTTCTTTCTTTGGAGGTATATTGAGTATTGTGACAGCTGATGTGTTGAGTAAACAGATCAAAAGCACGGCGGAGTTCAGTTCCTTACAGCATATTATTAATTGGGCTTCTTCTAGACCAGACATGATTCACAAGGCTAGTAAAGGCTTTGTCTGTGTCTTGTTAAAATGCTTCCACAAGTTTGCACGTTGGTGCTGCCAGCAACACCTCCCCCGGTTCATTTGCCACCGCTCCACTTGCAATCTGAGATCTTGCGTTTTAGCATTCTGCCTCGTAGAGTTATTCATTAACCTGCTGTTGGTTTTTTGGCCGCAGCCGCTTTTAGGGATGACGAACAGGGCATCATTCCCAGAGCCGTGGCCGAGATCTTCAAACTGCTGGACGAGAATGACCTCATTGACTTCTCCGTCCGAGTGTCGTACATGGAGGTTTACAAAGAGGTATTCAGAGACCTTTTGGAAGTTGAGACGGCCAGTAAAGACATACATATTCGAGAGGATGAAAAGGGCAACGTAGGTAAGTTTGTGAGGGAAAACTGATGCAAAATTCTCTTCCAGTATAGAACAAGTAGAAATGTGCAAAATTTCAGTAGGATTATTTAATGTTTTATGAAAGTCTTTTAGACCAAAATTACAGTAGAAACTGTTATATTTTGAAATACTACTATTTAAAATAACTGTTTTCTACTTGAATACATTTTAAAATGTTTTTTTTTTCTTGTGATTCCAAAGCTGAATTTCCAGCATCATTACTCCAGTCTTCAGTGTCACATGATCCTTCAGAAATCATTCTAATATGCTGATTTGCTGCTCTAAAAACATTTCTTATTAATATCAATGTTGAAAACAACTGTGCTCCTTCATATTTTTATGGAAACTATGAAACTATTTTTTTTCAGGATTCTTTGATGAATAGAAAATCAGTATTTATTTAAAATATAAATCTTTTGTAACATTATATTTACAGTCGCTTTTGATCAATGTAATGCATCTTTGCTGCATAAAAGTAATAATGTCTTACAAAAAAAAAAAACTTACCATAAACTTTGACTTTTATGAAAATCACTTCTGTGGGTTGCCAATTACTCAAAAAACTCCATGTGTAATAATTAAAGAATATTTATTGTTTAAAATTTGTTATTTGTAAATGTTGTATTGCTATTTTTTTCCAAACAGTGTAATCCTGTAACATTTTTAAAAAGAAATGTTTAAAATTGGTTTTAGACTAATTACAGCATGCCACACTGCAGGTAAGTCATGTCATGTCAGCAAGTAAGTTGAAATCATGTCAGCTGCTCATAAGTTGACAAAATCCTGACAGCATCTGTTTATTATTCAGTCATTTTAAGTTTTGATTCTTCTCCTCTTTTATTTTCTCTTTAATTTCTGTTTTTTTTTTATATATATATACTTAATGTTTTGACTCCTGCCTGTCTAGACAAGCTGACTAAACAGGAAGTTTTCAGAAAGTCTTTTTGCAGTATGTGACTGTTCAGAAAAAGAAACACATCTTTTGTGTTTACCCACAGTGCTTTGCGGTGTGAAGGAATGTGAAGTGGAGGGACTTGATGAAGTGCTGAGTCTCTTAGAGTCAGGAAAGATGGCCCGTCACACTGGGGCCACCCAGATGAACCCCCACTCCAGTCGCTCTCACACCATCTTCACGGTGCTCATGGAGCAGAGGCATGGAGGTTCTCGAGCAGCAGCCGGGACTGTGCAGATACTCTCTTCCAAATTTCATTTTGTGGACTTGGCTGGATCAGAGCGCATCCTCAAAACTGGCAACACTGGTGAACGGCTCAAGGAGAGCATTCAGATCAACAGTGGTCTTCTAGCTCTCGGAAATGTCATTGGAGCACTTGGGGACCCCAGAAGAAAAGGCACCCATATCCCGTACCGAGATTCCAAAATTACCAGGTACAGATAATTTTACTCATTTGTTTTTAAAATTCTGATTACAATATAATTGCAAAAATAGTCTAACCTTTATGGCTAGTAGTGTATGTTAAAGCAAGAATCACTATTGTTATCACTTACTCTTAATGGCAAAAATAATTTTAGTTTAGTGATTTTAGTGAAGTGTCAACAGAAAGTAAATTTTTTCTTTTTGTATAAATTATTTCTTTTTTTATATTTTAATTTTTGTATAATGTTTCTACATTGTTCTTGCAAAGAAAATAGCCTTAGATGCTAAAACTAAGTGCCACCTACTTATTTCTTTAGAAATTGTTAAAATTTAGTTTGTGACATACTTTTCAAACATTTGAGGTTGGTAAGATTTTTGATGTTTTTGAGCATTTATTTGTTTAAAAAAAACAGTAATATTGTGTTATTGCAATTTAAAATAACTGTTCTCTATTTTAATATATTTTAAAATGTTTATTTCATGTGATGATCTGACTCAAACTAACTTTAATAAAAAGGATCAAAGAATCCTGATAAAAATGTATTATGGTTTTCACAAAAATATTAAGCAGCAAAACTGTTTTTAACATAGATAATAGGAACTGTTTCTTGAGCATCAAATCAGCATATTAGAATGATTTCTGAAGGATCATGAGACACTGAAGACTAAAGTAACGGCTGCTGAAAATTCAGCTTTGCCATCACTGAAATTAATTACTTTTAAAATATGTTAAAATAAATTATTTTAAATGCTAATAATATTTCTGTTTTTGCTGTAGTTTTTATCAAATGAATGCAGTCTGGATGAGCATAACATACTTATTTCAGAAACATAAACAAATTATACTGACCACAATCTTTTGAAAAGTATATATTGTTAGTTTGTTGTGTGAAAATGTTCTTTTACCTTTTCTATCTCTGATTGAAATGCTCTCAGTGCTATTTTTGTAGTCAAGTTTTGGATAGAGGGAATGTGTAACATTGCCTTTATATAGTTAAAAGGCTTTTAAGATCTTTGTTGCATCTTGTTGTCAGGATCTTAAAGGACTCTCTTGGAGGCAACGCCAAAACTCTCATGATCGCCTGCATAAGTCCTTCCTCCTCAGACTTTGATGAGAGCCTAAACACACTCAACTACGCCAAGCGGGCTCGTAACATCCAGAACCAGGCCACAGTCAACTGCCGGGGGGAACCGGACCGCGTCGAGGGCCTAGAACTCCAGATCAAAGCGCTAAGACGAGCTCTTGAGAACCGCCAGCGCTCTGAAACCCGCATCATCGCTCGCTCTGACCCCGAGAAGAGACTTCGGCCCTTTGAGCTGGACGTGAGGAAGCTGCAAGCAGAGAGCGCCCACTACAGGACGTGCACGGACTCGGCCTACAGGCTTTTGACGGAGCTCCAGGGCGAAGGAACTCTGAATGCAGGTCAGCTCCTGCGGGTGAAAGAGTGGCTTTGCGCCGTTGAGGAGGAACGCAGCGGTTTGACCTCAGCATCGGGGCTGGACAGTGGCATCGAGAGCAGCTCTACCGAGGATAGCACCACGCTGAAAAGGGGGAGGGCGGCACTGAACAACCAGGTTGGCTGCAGGCACATCCATTTTCAAATATGAATATTTTATGTTTAACAATTCATCATAAAAAGGCAATAATGTAACTTGTCAGGTCATTATTTCTCAAGCATTAATTTCAGAGATGCTCAGATGTCATGATGTGATTATCTGCGCAATTCTCACGGCAGTAGGATTTATTTATGCCAAAGGATGCTGACCGTGTGCAAGAGGATTGGAGTGGAGACCGCGAGGACTACATTTCCCAGCTGCAAGCCCAGATACAGCGACTACAACAAGAAAACACTGACTTCTTAGCTGCCCTGGAAGATGCCATGGAGCAATACAAACAACAGGTGAGAATTGATGTCTCTACCAGCTTCTCTGTGGTGTTTCTGAATGAAGATTTAATGATGCTATATTTCAGAATTGGAAATTAAGACACTCTTAGAAGTCTTAGAAAAACAACTTTAATTAGGTTCTCTAGATGGATTCTCTTCATAGACAGTAATGTAAGTAATTAACATCATAAATCTAGAAAAATTACTGTATAATACTGTTGAAAAATTTTGGGTTGGTAAGATTCTTATGCTCACCAAGGCTGCATTTATTTACTAAAATTCTTCAGCCGGTACTCAAGTCTTCAGTTTACGAATAGAAAGTTTAAAAGAACAGCATTTATTAATAATGTAAGTTTACATTATTATATTTTAGATTTTATGACCTGGGCATTAAATTACTTCTGTGAGTGTTTTCGAAGGGAGTGATGGTAAATTTGACACTTTTCTCGTAATGAATATCTCTGTATTTCTTCCTATTTTGGAAAGTTGGTGAAATGCTTTTGTGGATTTTTTTTTTTTTTTCTTTTTCATATTGGATCAAATTGTTGTTGTTTCCTGTTCATCACTATAGAAATGCACCCAAATATTTTGCTTATGCACATTGGTTAGCAAGTCTAATTTACTAGAGAATCATTCTAAATGAAAATGATCATTATCATTATCCAGTTACAAACAAACTGGAAATGTCATAGTAAAGTCATGGAAATGCATGGGGATAAAAACTGTGAGAACCCTGCATGTTTACAAAAGAGTGTTGTGAAATTGCTTTACTGTCTTAAAAATCTCCCATGCGCCCATGCATTGTCATGTTCATTTGCACATCATTCAGCTGTTTGTCTGTTTTGTATATTTTGCAGACGATATTTTACCCACAGCCATAAAAACAGACAACAAAGCTAAGCAGTCAGGTTTATAAATAGATGATTGATCTGAGCGCAGCTCAATTGTTCAGTTCTTCAACATGCCCAATAGACACATTATATCATTTTTGAAACGCTGAATGATATAATGGAGATGTTCTTGCAAAAACACTTAAATTAAGAGAGACCATGTTGTGTTAATTATCTGAGCACTAATAATATCTTTGTTTATGGCAGGCGTCATTTCTATCGAATTCATATTGAATTTTTTCATAATAAAAAAATGTACAGTATGTGCCCGTCAAACATTTCCATCCATCCATCCATCATTCTTGTTATTGTTAAATAAAATTAAAACTATTAAAAATAGTTTTAAAAAAATTAAAATCTGTCTTAGATAAATAGATTTTAAATATTAAATATCTATTAAAAATAAACATTTTTAATTTTAATCATGTAATCAACCCCAACCATAACCCTAACCTGTTAATTAAAATAAAGCTAAAATAAAATATAAATATTAGATGAAAGCCTAAAAAAACCTATATGAACTTTTGAAATGTTACTTTGGCTTGTTGAAGTAATAAAATAAAAGTAAAACTAAATTAAAAAGAAATACTGATGAAATTGATAAAAGCACAACAAAATTACTAAAATTTAAAATATAATTGAAATTAAAACTGAAATTATAAATGTTTAAGCAAATCTATCTATCTGTCTATTAGTGTAATTGTTTACTAAAACCATTAAAAATCATTTTCCTAAACAAAGCTGAAAAAATTAAATATATAAGTATTAGATGAAAATCTTAAACTAATTTAAGCACATATAAAATATGTCTATCTATCTCCTTCAAATTCTGAATGGTGCACAACACTGGTGCAATTTACACAAGACAATCATCACGGGGACATCTTTTGTATTTTCAAATGGTGTAACTGGATGTTGTTTTCTTTCATTCCTAGAGCGATAAGCTACAAGAGCAGCAAGATCTAATAGTGGAGCTTCACAGTCTGTTAGCCCAGCCTGGAGGAGTAGGGCCGCTCCACCTGAAACAGAGACCTCACACGGCTCCTATCAGCTCACTACTGCAGGCATCAGACACCGCTGGCCGCCTCACTCCTCCCTGCGACAGTGATGTGGGCAGAAGCCTCGTCAGACAGGTAATTGATATGTTTTGATTTGTCTCACAGCATCCTCGACCACAAACACACATCAACTTTAATTCAAGATACAATCCACAGCTGCCGCCACCTGGGCTGAGCTGTTAGTAGCACACAAACATCTTCAAACACTTGCCACACACGCTGTGTAATTCAGTGTTTTGACTTCACCCACATACTTTCAGATGCAAACAAATTCAGCTAATTTCCAAGGTGGCATTGTGATGTCTTAACAGTCAATTATACTCCCTAAACCTACTTTAATTCTTATTTTTTTAAGCCTGTTGTATGACAAGCTGGCATTTGATGTATTGTCTGGAGACAGGGTTTTTTATTAAAGCAATAAGCCATGAGCGGCTGTGTGTTAAGCCTTGTTTGGGACAGCTCACTGTACGCAAGAGATGTTTAAACTTGACCCACTCGACCACTGCAGTATTCTCTAAAACGGCAGATGGCAGCGCAGAAAAAAATAGTGGCTGAAATGGCAGTGAATTTTATGTTTACATAGCTAGGTATGATATGTTATTAGTTCATGAACATTATTCAATTGCAAAAGGGGGATAAAACAGAAACACTCAACAACCAGCATTTACAGTGACTTTTCTCTGGTTCGCATTTTATTTATATTGTACAACCCTAGTGAAGATTATGCATGTACAGCTACTGTTCAAAAGTTTGGTATCAGTAAGTCTTTTTAAAGAAATTAATACTTGTATTCAGCAAAGACACATTAAATCATCAATTGATCAAGTGACAACAAACAGTTTTTCCATTGTTACAAAACATTTTAATTCAAATAAATGCTGCTTCAGATTAACCATTTTGTTTCCACAAAAAGCAGCACAGCTGTTTTCAATATTGATAATAATGAATGTTTCTTAAGCACCATTTTGGTATATTAGATTGATTTCTGAGGATCATGTCACACTGAAGACTGGAGTAATAATGATGCTGAAAATTCAGCTTTGCTATCACAGGAATAAATTACATATATTTTATAAATTACATAACATTTTTCTGCCAAATTATATAGTTCATTAGCCTTATTATTGGTGACCTTGTTATAAGTTATGTGTGTGTATCAGATATTTTACGGTAGATTGAGTGCCCTAACAACCCCAAAACTATTATTAAAAATTATTTGCTTCAAATTAAATGTTTTAATATTGACAATTATTATTAGAGCTTTTGGTTTGGGTAAAGGCTGAGAAATATTTAATAAATACTTTTTGAAATCCACATGGAGAAAATGAGTAATGAATGAATATCTAGTGCTTTCTATGGGATTGATGGATACAGTATATGGTTAGAGCCGTTATAATGGGCTTTTTTTTTCACCTTTATGTGAACTGTTTCTAGGTTGAAATGTGTGTGTCAGTAGACAACAGCTCATTTTCAGACCAGACCCAGTGGGACAGCGGACAAGGAAACGCTCACTATGAAACCTCTGGGAAAGGAGTGAACCGAGATGAAGATGCCCATGTTCAAACGGCCAGAGATAAACGGAAGTATGTCAAATTATATTAATCTAGTTCTAATGAGAAGGTTCATTGAGAATGAATGTCTAATCTATTCAGCATTACCATCATTCTTAACAGATCCATCAATGTAACCTGGACAAAGAAAGATGCTCCACTGCTTCAAGGGTCTTGTGCCGGAACCAGGGCAACCCTGTCTCAGGCACTAGGGCTCGGACATCCTCCGAGTTTACAATGCACCAGACGCACATGTGAGTTAAACATCCTCGAAAACAGTGCCTCTCAGTGTTTAATGGAAGCACACTGGCCTACATTAAATTCTTTCCAATATTCAGTCAGTTGGCTTTGATTTGTTTGGATTGATTCTCCAGCTAACAGCAGCATTGGCGAGAGCTCAGTGTGGGAGAGCATGAGAGGTTTTGGAGGCGAATTCTGCTCAGAGAGAGGGCTTCTCCAGGCACAGCAGAAGATCAGAGAGCTTTCCATCACCATCCGCATGAAGGAGGATCTCATTAAAGAGCTGGTCAAGACAGGTGAGGCTGTTGAGAAAACCGGCTGGTCAGAAGTACCACTACTAAAATAAAAGGCAGTGTTAAAATAAAAAAAAAGTGTGTTTTAAAGTAACTATGTTGTATAGAGCTCAGACTCAAATATCTTAAAATGTTTGCGTGCACATTTGTTTCTTTGTTCTGTTGCTTCTAAACTGTTTCTTTTGTTCTTTAGTGTATTACTGCCTGTTAAGCTAAACATGTAAAAATCATAAACGTTTGTTGGTCACAGAGCTTATTTTCTGTAATAATCCAAAAGCCAGTGGAAAAATCCTATTCCTTTTTCGATAGAACCAGGGTGAGGCGAACTTCTTGGTTGTCTTACAAAATTACGTCATCCCTGCAGCACTTTTTTTGACCTACCAGTGTGCAACAAATCAATAAAAACTTAAATAATGGATAATGAAAAAGACTGACAATGACAACCAGTTTCATCATCTGTTAGCCGAATCTTTATGCTGTGCAATCAAGAATCTTCATCAGTGAAAAACAGTTCTATGAAACAAAATGGCAAGGTCACAGAGCTAGCATTCACAATATAAGTTGTTCAAAGCGTGGGAGCATATTATGTTAAATGTTTCAAAGAGTCTCAGAGTTTTATGTATCCAGTGTTTTGTGACAGATGCTAGTGTCTTTAAAGTGCTTAAGAGCTGTTTAATTTGGTTCATGTCATATTTTCTTTTTATATTGGTATAAAGGCACCCCATCACAACGTATCAAAGCATGTATGCGAACCGTTAGGTCACGACTCTAGCAGATGGCATAGTTTAATGATTTGATTTAGATGTTTTTAAAGAAATATATTGAATTTTCCATAAATTAATTACATTAGTTCAACAGTAGCTGCTCAGTTTAAACTTGTGGATTTTTCTTTGCACATTACTTTTAAAAAGTTTGGGGGTAATATTTATTTATTTATTTTTATTTTATTTTTAATTCTCTCATGCTTACCAAGGCTACATTAATTTGCAGTAAAAAAAAGTAATAATGTGAAATATTGCATATTAAAATAACTCTTTTCTGTTTATAAATATGTTTTAAAATTTAAATATATTTATTCCTGTGATGTCAAAGCTGAATTTTTAGCATCATTACTCCAGTTTTCAGTGTCACATGATCCTTCAGAGATTATTCTAATATGATGATCTGCTGCTCAAGAAACATTGTTAGCAATTTTGAAAACGGTTGTGCTACTTTTTGTGAAATCAGTGATATTTTTTTCAGGATTACTTGATGAATAGAAAGTTCAAAAGAACAACATTTATTTAAAATGGAAATCTTTTGTAAAATTTTAAATGCTTTTACTCTCATTTTTCATAAATATATTGTTTTATTTATGAATAAAAGTATTCCTTTCTTTAAAAAAAAATCTTACTGACCCCAAGTTATGAGTTTATAATTATCAGTGTTTTTTCTGTGGTTTACAAGTTTACTTTCTGTTCCCTTAAAATGATCCTGTCCTCTCTTTCTCACTAGGTAAGGATGCCCAGGCCATGAACAGGCAGTACAGTCGTAAGATCTTTGAGCTGGAAGCCGAGGCGGAGCAGGCCCGTGCGGAGCTCACAGAGGCACAAAAGCAGCTGCAGGACCTGGAGGTTCAGGGCAGCCGTGACGCTGCTGACCGCTCCAAAGCTCAGGAGTGCAGGAGGAAAATCGCAGCTGCGCAGAGCAAAGTTCAGGTCTGTGTCTGGCAGCTTTGGCTTGCCGAAAGGCATCATTATGGAAATCCCGTTTGAGTGGCATTTCTCTTGAATGGTTTTGAGGCCGTCACAATACCAATATTTCAATATTTTGAATACCATAGAATAAATTGATACAATGTATATTACAGTAATAAAATGAAAAGCAAAGACATAAACAATAAAAAAAGATATAAATGTTTGTTAGGTGTCTTACAGCAATGATTATTACATTTGAAACATTCAGAAACATTCAGACATAGACCTTAGTCAGGTTAGATTTCATACTGAATTTAACTTTGAGGCTGTAAGTGATAAACTTACAGTCTTTACAAAGGCATGCACTATGTACAGATCCTAGATCACATAATTTTCACAACTCAACTTTCAAAACAGCTAAACAAATGTTATGTTGTTAAGCAACAGTAAAATTCATTGAACGCACTGTACTTCTATCCCTCGCAGCGTCGTTTTCATTCCCATCAAAAAATTTAACATGGTGCAAACTTGACTAAGGTCTATTGAAACCAAATGAATGTGACCAAATAAAATAACTTAAATGACATGAGAAACAGGGCTTACTCTGTCATAATTTGCAAATGTTAATAAAATAGCAAGTTTTAGGTTTACTTATCATTTGTGAAGAATCTTTGTAGAACATAATTAGGGATGTAACGATTCAATCAACTCACAATGCGATACGATTCATGATTCTGATTTCATAATACAATTTTCTCAGGATTTTTTTTAACAAAATTAGATTTAAGACAAATTAAAAATGAAAAGGTGCCCTTATTTGTGTGGACAAAGCGCTGCGCATTTTTTTGTGAAGCTGAAATGTGTCAAATAACAAAAACTAAATTGATATTTTAAAACAAACCCCAAATCAAATAAAACAAATAAAAGAAATCTTTTCATATAAACAAACTAAGGATTTGCCTGTGCTCTTTCCATTTAAAATTAGAGGCAGCTACCATTTTAATCATGATCCAAACAAAGATGATGCATGCATGCAGCATGAGCAGTATTTACTCTAAATTAGATGGTATAATTTCGAGATTTGATACAAAAACTGAATAGTCTGACTTTAGCTTTGTGAAACTATACTACATAAAACATCTGCACAAAACAAAAACAGCAGATGGGCTGAATGAAAACACAAATTCCCTCTCTGCCAGCAGGTGGCGCTTGTGGAACAGCAGCGATACAGCGTTTCCTTGGTTACTGCTGTAAACAAAGCAGCGTGGCGTTTACGAACATTACTTTAATGTGTTTTACAGAGGCAAGATGAAAATAAAATACCATCGAAACTTTTCTAAAAACAGTCAGTTCCCCTCAGAGATGCATTCATACAAACTCCTTCCCCCAGATGTATCGTGATTCATTCAACATCTCAGCTGATTAGAATCGTCACATATTTTTATCGATTTTCAACCGACTCGGGGTGTATCATTACATGCCTAAACGTAACTGAAGAAATATTCCTTTTTCAGTAAATATTTGCAAACTAATATCAATTACAATTAACTTGTGGCAATACAAGTTCTATACAAAACTAGATTCTGGCAGTATATATGTAGCTCTTCACAGGTGCTGTGCTTTCAGGTGTTGAAGCAGAAGCAACGGGACACTGCACAGCTGGCCTCCCTGTCTGCACAGAGCGAGCGGCGCGTACAGGAGCTCGAGAGGAATGTGCAGAACATGAAGCAGCAGCAGGACCTTCTGCAGCGCCGTCTGCGAGAGGAGAGCCAGCAGAAGAGACGGCTGGAAACTGAGATGCAGAAGGGAAAACACAGAGTCAAGGCATATATTTAATATGTAAATAATTGCATTCAAATGATCTGTGGTTGAGCAGAAGATAGAGGAGCAGAAACGCTGGCTTGATGAGGAAATGGAGAAGGTTCTGGAACAACGACGCGGACTTGAAGACCTGGAAGGAGAGCTGACCAAGAGAGAAGAGATCTTAGCCAAAAAGGAGGCCTTGCTCTTGGAACGCAGTGGCCTGGAATCCAAAAAGCTTCGCTCTAGTCAAGTCTGTAAACCGTTGTGGCTTTGCTCTGTCTCATTATCCACCCCATTACGAGTCTTTACAAGTCTGTTTTCTCTGCAGGCTCTTAGTAAAGACCTGTTGACCTTGTCAAGCCGAATCGAGTCTCTGGAACGGGAGCTGACTGAGAGGAACGGTCTGTTGCGTAGTAGCAGTGCTCAGGACTCCCAGCAGATCAGACAGGAGATCTCCAACCTCCGGCAGGAGAAGGAGCTGCTCCTCAAACAGAGGGTGGAGCTGGACGACAAACTGAGACAAGGCGACCTGCTCTCTCCTGAGGTGAAAATCTTAACCTTCAGAAGTCTTAACATCTAGACAAGACACGCAACAACAGCTTGAGGTGCTCTACACTGGACATGACAAAGTGACCATTACAATTGATGTGTCCTTCATGTCAGAAGTAGCACAGGCACTTGGAGTATGTCCCAAACAGAACAGGGCATCAGCAATATGGTGCACCACATCCAGTGTAGACATGATTGAAATGGGTTTGATTGTCTTTTTTATTGTCTGGTGTAGACACAGTAGGCATGTTTCCATTACAGATTTGCGTCAAAATTTGGTGATATTTTATAAATGTCGATAAAAAAGTATTGCGAAATGACAGTGTTTCTATTAACCGATGTTACGTGACTAAAACGTGATTTTTTTATTTTTTTTTGGCGATAAGTCATGGCAACAGTTTTTGGTGGGATTTTGATGGATGTTGGTTATATTTAACCGAAAAAACAGGCATTTTTGCTTGTATCTTTACAGAAGCAGTGCAGAGAGCCGCTTCAAAAATGTGCATGGTACAGCCGGTATAAACATAAGCATTGATTAGAGTGGCGGCGATCACCTGCGGTGACCATGTCAGAGCCGTAATGCACCACAGACTTGTGCAGTGTGAATTGTCTAAGCATTAATGGCAGGAAAAGCCCCTTATACTTGAGAGTGGCCACATATGAAGTTTCTTGGAGGTTATAGTACATTGAAGAATGATTATATGATTTTTAACATACGCCATGTGACCTGTAAATGCGAAAAAACTGTTTCCATTTCTGTTAATAATATTCCTTTTTCGAATTGCCTGAAAAACCACCTCATGCGAGCGTAAAAAACTTTTTTGCAATGTATGTGAGTTTTTGCGAAATTGGCGTTTCTATTAGGCATATTTTCAGTTCGCAATTTCAGTTTGCACAATTTGAAAGGTAATGGAAATGCAGCTAGTGTATTTCCCAACTAACGTTGTTTGAATACATTAGAATTTTGGAAGCATTTTAACACGTAGGAATTCTTATCAAGATTTGTTTTGCATCATTACAATTATGAGGACTAGTTCACACAAAACCCCTTTTTTGCATCTTGCAAAAATGCTATGGAAGCAGATTGCTCTCAATAATACTTTTTGCCAAAAATATGATGCCCACATGTAGCCAAATTCATATGCATAAAAATTAATTCATGTGCACACACACACACGCACACACAAATATATAAACAAATATATATTCACATGAAAAATAAAATTACATATTCAAAAAATGTTTCACACATGCAAAATAAAATTCACAGATGTACAACTGTGCGCAAAAAATCTTGAATGATTCAAATGTCCAAGTTTTTTAGGAATCTGAATCTGCAAATCATCATCCATGTGTGCATCACCTTTGTACTTGCTACGCTCGAAGCACAGCGTAAAAATACACCTTGAAGTATATGTGACCCTGGACCACAAAACCAGTCCTAAGGGTCAATTTTTTTAAAAAATTGAGATTTATACATCATCTGAAAGCTTTCCATTGATGTATGGTTTGTTAGGATAGGACAATATTTGGCCGAGATACAACTATTTGAATATCTGGATTATGAGGGTGCAAAAAAACATCAAAATACTGAGAAAATCACCTTTAAAGCTGTCCAAATGAAATTCTTAGCAATGCATATTACTAATCAAAAATTAAGTTTTGATATATTTACGGTAGGAAATTTACAAAATATCTTCATGGAACATGATCTTTTTTAGATTAATATCCTAATGATTTTTGGCATGAAAGAAAAATGGATAATTTTGACCCCATACAATGTATTTTTGGCTATTGCTACAAATATACCTCTGCGACTTAAGACTGGTTTTGTGGTTCAGGCAGGGTCACATATGAAGAAACATTAAGAATTTGTCATTATATTTGATTTTTCTCAGTTTCCAAACTGATGATGTTTAATATGCTTGAGTTGTTTTTTGACCTGGGCCTCATTTGAATGCTTCAGAATTTTAGAATTATTAGTTTAGATTTAGAATCTCCTTGCTAACTTTAGGGTGGAATACAGCTTGACTTTTTGCCCCAATTTGCAGTCTGGAGGGGTCAATTGTAGTTGCTGAAGGTCCATACCAGTCTGCAAACTTAAGGCCAGGGGTCCTGAAGGACCACTGTCCTGCAGAGTTTAGCTCCAGTTTGCCTCAGCACACCTGCCTGGAACTTTTTAGTATGCCTAGTAAGACCTTGATTAGCTGGTTCAGGTGTGTTTAATTGGGTTTGGAGCTAAACTCTGCAGGACAGTGGCCCTCCAGGAGCAGGATTGGACACCCCTGCTTTAGGCAGTTGGAATCAACACATTTTACAGAAATTCATTTACAGTTGCTTTAAATGCTGTTAACGTTTAAGAATGTTAAATTTTTAACATCATAACCACATTCATGCCTTAGAATTTTAGAATTCTAAAAACTTTTGATGTAAAAACCTCAAAACCAATGTTGTTTTCGCAAAGTACATTTATTAAAGCTGCACTGTCCTCTGTTAAACAGGAAGAACGTACACTGTTCCAGCTGGACGAGGCCATCGAGGCGTTGGATGCTGCTATCGAGTACAAAAACGAGGCGATCACCCAGAGACAGAGGCAGCTGCGGGCGTCAGGCAGCATGCTCACCCAATGGGAGATGAACCTGATGGCCAAACTCACCTACCTGTCTGCCTCTGAAACTAGAGCTCTGCTTTGTAAATACTTTGATAAGGTTAGACACCATCTGAGTTCCCTCAGAATATCTCGTTTATGAAGTTATAGGGTGACACTTTAGTGTACTTGTTTGTGGTGGTGAGTTTTATTCAAAGACGTGCGATCTAGTTATCAGTTTGCCAGAGCAATATCAATTATCAGTTGCCAGAGCATCGTAATGCAGCACCGAATTCCTGTTAAACAATAACAACACTTGCACGTCTGTTTATCACAGCCACACGTTAGCTTTTTGCCTGTGTGGCCACATTTACTCTGTCCTGGCAAATGTCGACACGGTTTTTAATAACGCACGTTTTCTCACATTATTTCCGTATTCACAATGCCATTTAATAAAAGTAAGTTTAGCTGTTTAACACATTAGGGAAAGGCGAAGACTTGTGTAATTGTGTGATTTTTATAACAGCATGTGTTGTGAGAAGCGCTTTACAAGTAATTTGAAGTATTTGTTTATTCACTTGACCTTCCGCTTCAGCTAAGAATGTGACTGTTATAACGCTTTGTGTGTTTTGCAAAGGTTGTGTCTCTTCGTGAGGAGGAGCGCAGGCTGCAGATGGCTCTAGCTGAGCTGGAGCTGAGAGTCGAGGAGCAGCAGAACTTGGTTGGGTGGTTGGAAGCAGCTCTGGAAAGACAGCAGCTTGAGGCAGACCGTAGACTCACCCAGCAGCAGAAGGAACACGAGAGAAACATCCAGCTACTGCTGCAGCAGTGCCGAGGTTCGAGTCCTGACTACTGCAGTTTTCAGGGATTATAGTTCATCCAAAAATGCAAACTTTCATAATTTACTCACCCTCATGTTGTTCCAAACCTGTAAGACTTTGAAACACAAACTAAGAGACTTTGAAGGAAAAACCTAAAAAGTCTGTCCTTCTATTGAAAATATGGGTAACCAAAAGTTATAAGATCCAAAAAAGCTATAAAGGTGTCAAAAAATGAATCTATGTGAATCGAGCATTTCAATCCTAATCCAACTGAAGAGATAGCATCACTTTATTTGATGTAGAGATTTAATTTAGGCTTTTATTTACAACTAAACAATGATCGACACACACATTGAGCACATCACATTTGGTAAGCCTAAATTAAATCTGTTCATCACATAAACCAATCGTATCTCTTTACAAGACACAAGATCTTGGGATCTTTAAAATTTTGGTTACCTGGACTAGAAACCTCTCTCAGGTTATATGAAAAATATCTTAATTTGTGTTTCGTAGATTAATGAAATTTGAAAAATTAATTTTTAATTTAATTTAAAATAACATTTTTTGGGGAGAAGCATCCCCCCAAGCATATTCAATAGATTTTATTTAGCATTATTTATCCTTGGTTATAGAACATAGCCAGTGTTATGTAATTCAGTGCAAAACAAGACTTTAGAATGTATCTTTTTTTTTTTTTAATAGCAGCTATAGAGATATTTCTGAACTGCTGGTGTTAAAAATGAGGCAATATCATCCATGAATTCACAAACCATTATGAGCATGTAAGGTGAACGAATTGGCAAATTGTGTTTCCAGAGCAAATGGATGAGGGTTTGGCTGGTAGACAGCGGCAATATGAGGGATTGATCCACAACCTCAGCAAAGAGCTGAACTTCTGCAGAATAGCCAATCAGGAGCTGAACATCAAACTAGGGGAAATGTATGGGCCTGTAAATCATGCTGGAGAACAAAACAAAGGTGAGAACTGCTGTTACTCAGTAACAGTTTTTTCTTTTTCTTTCTTTTTGGAATGTTCAGTATTTTAGCCAGTGTTTTTTCTATGGAACTAACAGTCACTTCTAAATTAAAGGTGCCATTGGTGATTGTCTTCAGAAACATTTTTTGTTATTCTGGTTGAAAGTCTCTTCACATCCTGATAGTAATCATTACGTTAAGTGGTCTAAATGTATTTATCTGTATTTATATATTCTGTGGAAGGTGTAGGACCAAGAAATGTTCGTCCAATCAAAACCCTCGGTCCGAGCGTTTTAATTGGCTTTCCTACCTGCCTGTCAACGCATGTATTTGCATACCTCTGCACACCCTGTTCGCGCAGACACGATACGTCATCGGCGCGTTCACGCACGCTGTGCAGAGAGAGCAAGAATGGCAGGCAAACATCAACAACCCAATCTTCCTTCCTGGTATTGTAGTACTTTTACTAACTGTGCTATAAAGTTTTCTCTCCGCTGAATGACACATGATGTAGCCCAGCGGTTCCCAATTCCAGTCCTCGCGCCCCCCGCTCTGCATATTTTGCATGTCTCGCTTAGTTAACACACATGATTCAGATAACCAGCTCGTTAGAAGAGAGCTACGTGCATGAACTGTGTTTCAATTGACATGCTCCCTACACATTGTTCTTTGCTCCCTGAGCAGGGGATATCCGTTGAAGTTTATTTCACTTCGGATTCACTTATTTACACTTACGGATTTGCGCTGTGCAGCGTCTTCACACACAGACGAAACTTACTAGAGACGTGTGAAGTGTGACAATATACCTCTGTAAATAAATACTATTTAAATCCACGTCTCACACACTTTAATGCCCTTTGTATGGAACATATACGCTCGCTTTGAACTGGAATCATGGCAGAATATCTGGTGATGTCCACTTCGCAGGGCACTTAATGACTTACGGTTGAATAGAACAACCGTCGGACGTGATAAGATATACATATGAAATGTGCAGAGCGGGGAGGGCGCGAGGACTGTAATTGGTAACCGTTGATGTAGCCTATTGTAGTAATTTAATGTTGCCTCTGGTATTCTGCTCTTTGAGCGTATGTGCGTTCAGGGGGCGTGGCTTTGGACGGCGATTGCAGGGAGGGTGGGACGTTCGCTTTCAGTGCTATCAGGCTAAAGTTAGCATTTTCCGAGATCTCCCACTACACCTTTAAAGTTAGAGTTTTCAGGGGGTTTTTGTAGTTAATAAATAAAGTGAACTGCTTTCTTCATTACTTTTTGTACAGTTTTTATCTTTTGTTGTTCGGACCTGTTATTTTCTTTGAAAGTGAATGAAAGAAAATCCCAGGCAGCATGTCTGAGCTTTTTTCCTTTGGTGGATTTATACCATCAAAGTTCAAAAAAAAAAAACATAATTGAAGAGTAGTTCATTTGAGTTGTGCATCGTCTTTTGAAGTCTGATATTTAAGCCATTATCCACTGAACCTCTAGAACCAGAGTTTAGAGATCTCATTTATTCTTGTGTTTAGTTATAAAATCATGCCTTTGACGTGACATGGATGGTTTGATGGAAAAAATATTGGTTTTGTCGTGATCACTTGCAGTGCATTTGAAAATGTGACTGCAAATCTGTTTGTTTCATGGAATAAAGAAAATAACATGGCTTTTTTGTCTGAATTTTTACTTTTATTGTGCCAAGGGCTTGATTTGTTTGTTGTTGATTGATGTTTTTTACACCTTTTTCTCAGGTCCAAACTGTGACAGTCGGCTTTCGGGTGGGGTCCAGGGCAGACTTACTGAAGATGCAAAGTCTACGCTTGATGCAGAAAGAGTTCAGAAGTCAAAAGAAGAGATGCGAGAGCTGGTACATGCCCCTCTTCCACCAACATGGAGGCGCTCTTCACTCCCTACGGAGGACCAGTACAGCATGGAGGAGCTCAGGCAGAGAGCAGCTTGTGAACTGCCAAATAACAGAATAATTCAGCCTGGTATCAACTCTACACACTGGAGCGGGACAGCCTCTCTGCCCCTCGCAAGACCACGGAGAGAATTAAGGAGATTGAGCCTCAACACAGGACCACTTCATTCCAATTCAGCAATAATTGATGTTCGGAGAAATCCAGTGTAGTTTGTACAGTTAGTATTTTCAGTATTGTACCAGTAATCCACGGTTTTCAGTTCATTTTTATTGCTAAAGGTTACTGATGGATTTTTAATTGTACTTTTTCATTATCAGTCATCCTTGAAATGTACTTTCCATTCATTCGGTCACATTTCAAGCACTTTATTCAACTGTTTCAGGTTTCTGACACTCTTGGACACATTTTTTAGTGAATGTAAACGGGGCTTTTCTTTCATAAATAATGAAATAAAAAACGCCTTGACAGAAAATAAATCCTTAACCAGATCATCATATATTCAAAAACAAAAAATAAATAAAAGAACACACCTAACCAAGATTATTAATATGTATGTAATTTAGGAAAAGGTAATCGAGCCAGCCAGGAGTCGAACCTAGAATCTTCTGATCCGTAGTCAGACGCGTTATCCATTGCGCCACTGGCCCGTATGACGACAAAATTTTGATTGACGTATATATACATATATGCATATGTGCATATGTATTAAAACATTAAAACAGAATAGTGTAAAACGTAATGTCGTCACCAGAAATGTGTAAAATAACTAATAACTATGGTCGTTAGCTTTTGTGCTACGCAGCGGCTAATGCGCAATAGCTGCAAGCAGTTCTGCTCATTTTTACTAGCAGTACCGCGTCTGATTTCAACCATTAACAGGCAAAATAGTTTGTAGTGGTGTAATTATCTGGGTAAACCTGAGAATTTTTTTTTCTCCTACGTCTGTTTTGATGATTAAAACGGCTTATTTCGAAAGTAAGTGATCTTTTGCCTGTTTGCGCCCTCTTCTGGGCCATCTGTGGAAGTGATGCTTGATGATAAGAATAGAACGTGCGCCCTCTGTCTGTTTACAAAGCTGACGTTCTATCATTGGCGGTGTGACACGTGACTTGCAATGTAGTTCCGCAGGCCTCGTGGCCTAATGGATAAGGCGTCTGACTTTGGATCAGAAGATTGCAGGTTCGAGTCCTGCCGGGGTCGAAGTTTTAAAGCTTTGAGGATAGGCCTATCACAATGTTTGAAATCTACCCAATCTTATTCTTGAGTCAGAAAGAAATAAATGAGCTTATTATAGGCTACACGCTAGATTTAAATGATAGCTACGTGGATTTCGTTAGCAATAAGAGTCTCTTCATCAACTTATTTCTGCGCACATAGGCTAGGCTTCTTAAATTGTTTAGCTAGAGCACTTAAATATCAACTAAATCATTGAAAAATCAATGCACAAGGTTTTACTTTACAGGTAAATCACAATATAATGATGCATAGCCTAAATAACCACCAGGTGGCGGTATGACACCATACTTTAAGATGTTCTGCTCCAGACAGCTATAGAATGTGATATCTTTGTGAATTTCACCCACTTTGACGTTTTTCTGAGAAAGTTCATCTTAAAATAGTGTTCGAAAACAGAAGAAACATATTTCGATTTAAAAGTCTAAGGATATTTTTAGTGCTGCATGTTATAGGCTTTCTCATAAGCTATTCTATAGACTAGCTATTCTGATATGTTGGAGAATCAAAACAATTTTATCAGAAGAGCAACTTAAGGAGTCATTACGGGAACAAGTTTTTGCTATATATATTATTATTATATATTATTATTATTATTATTATTTTTGTTGTTGTTTTTTTTGTTATTATTGATAACTAATCCAGTCACATTCATTTAGCATGCTTTGGATGATCAACGATCATCTTCAGAGTGCCCGCAAAAATTGGATTTTCTTTATTTTTTTTTTATTTTTTTTTTCATAAATGAGCACATGTAAATCTGTAAGGGGGATAATATGTATGATAACGCACGAGTAAATATAGGTATAAATGAATGACAATGAAACAGTTAAATGTGTAAAATCAACCTTTAATGGCAAAAACAAAGAGAACCTGTAGAATGTAGGCTGTCTACTTTGGCTCTTTGTTTCCGTTTCTTTTGTTCATTTATGATAGAGGATAAAATGCATACAATTAAAAAGGCTAGCTACTTTGTACAAACAAATTATCTAAATGATTGCAAATTAGTGATTAATGGTGAATACGGCGACATCTAAATAAACATCATTTGACAATAAAATGTAGCCTAAACAAAATAGTAACAATTAAACACCCAGCAATATTTAACTAGGCTTAGTAAGTATACGCACTAGTAAGATTAGATTGAATTAAATAAAATGTAGCCTATCGTTTTATATCGTTTTCTCCGACCAGATGATAAAATAAAATTGTGCAGATCCTCTATTTGTTACAGCAGGCTGACAAGTTATCTCTGCATTTTAAATGGAAAATAATGGTAGACTAACATGTTGCCGGTTACAGTGCAATTCAACGCTGCATTCTCTTGAGACTTTCATTCTATAGCCTACCTTTAGACTTCAGAAACATGGAAAATAGGACTGTCTAGCCTACATAAAACTTACACAATTTTATAAATTCTTTGAATACATTTACTGCTTATATTTATTTTGGACAAAAATCTTGTGTAAAGCACCTGAATACGCGCTTGAGAAAGAGAAAACTCACCGCCAGGGGTCGCTGATGACAAGACTGTAGTTTGCACACGTTACATGTCCAAAATTAAGCTTTTGGCAAAACTTGGGCTACAGGATTATAAAAGGCCTTGCAACGCTTTACATTAGTGTCCACATATCATATGCTAATATAAGTAAGTACAGCATTAAGGATAGCAATACGTTTTTACAAGCAGTACCACATAAATCTTAAATATTAAGGACATCAGTAGACCAATTACTTGTGTAAGCTAATGTAACATGGAGACTGTGGTGTAAAATTGAATTATAATCAGAGAGCGGGTATTTTTAGTTATTCTCATTAATCCTGTTTGCAGTTTTAAGATGCCAGTCTACAAAAACCCCTTGAGACAGAAATGCGCTCTTCTAATGTTACTGAAGGTTCATTGTCAGGTTGAAGTCCCGTTTAGTGCTCTACAGGTTCAAATCAACACAGTAATTGCTGTAACAGAGGTATGTCCAAACAAACACTCGCGTGAGTCACAGCTGCAGAGTCACCTCGGTCAACAGCCATGGGACATTCATTTAACCCAAGTGACCTTTGTGAATGAAGAGAGCGGATTCTTCACTTAAACACACTTCATTACGCGTGTAGGGGTCAAGAAAATAACAGCATTTAGTCTCCATCCGCTGTCGGAATGGACATTCTGTCTTCAGCCCTGTAAGATGCACACATGCATTTTTCTTTCCTGATTTAGCCTATTATAAATTGACACTAAACTAAATATGTGTGCGCGCGTATCCGTGTTATAAAGTTATTCTAACAGGCTATATTATAAAGTGAAGATTGATTTTAAATTCCCTTTACGATATTTAGAGAGTCATGAAAGAACAAGTAGGCTAATAATAACAATAATAATAGTTAGGCTAAGCACTGATGTTCAGAATGCTATATATTGTATACAGACAGTAAGTAAATCATTTAAAACCAAATGAGGTGGAGAAAAGGAGTGAGTGAAATATTTGTCCAAAATTGAATTTTAATTTTAATGGGAAAAGCGAATATAGACTGCAGTTGGCCAATCAGAGCAAACAGATGCAGTGGATTTCAAGAATTATTTATTCATAGCTGATCAGTTTCCAGCTGAATCCGCGCACCTTAAATTGTTTATTTCTGTCTTCCTGTGTTTCTTTTAAAGTTAAAAACTCTATAGCCTATAATGCAAGCCATAAACCTTGAAATGAGGCAGATATTGAATCAAGCCGAAATAAACTGTCTGTAGCAATACAATAGCTAAAATACCTGCTGTCAGCAAATTGTAATGTACCGTAGATGTAACAAATGCAACAATAAGAAATGTAATTTTTGACGTACTGTGTCACATGTTTGAATAATAAGAATTAATGTATCAGTGGTTATCAGAGACAGAAAACAAAAAGGAAACGGGAAATATTTACATTTGCTGTCCTTTTTCTTCCATAAAAATATTATTTTCTCCTATTTAAAAAAAACTGCGTATTGTTTATTTGATATATAAGCATGATTGTACTTACACTCTTGTATTTTGTATTTTCCTTTTAGACCATAATCAGCTTTATTGGATTACAAGGATTTTTTTTCATCGGTTCCAGAAGCTTCAGTACTTTGGGACAAATAGACACATGATAACAGAGTAACAGATTGCAGGCACAGAGAGATAAACGTATAGTGATTTACCATGTAAAGGTATGTGCAAAACATAAAGCTACCTAGACTACTTCTATAAAGTTTCATATTTTGAATCGAATAAACCACTTAATCATTTTCAAAAAAAAGGCAAATATTTTAGGGCAATGCTGAAACCATTGGCATAACTTCATTCATTTTAGGTTACTATAGGAACTCTGCAACCTATAGGCGACACTCTGTCGCGCGCGCAAGAGAGAGAAAAAAGAGGAGAAAGGGAGCACGCGCGTGTGATTGTGATTGGCCACTCGGCAGCCTGCTGCTGGAGTGACGTCACTGCAGGAGAGAACTGCCAGAGGAGGATGCATTTAGTCAGAAACTAGACTCTCTCAAGCTGGAGAGAGAGAACATCACATCCACAGAGCGCAGGAGGGAAGAGAACGAGACCATCGCATGCAGGTTACACTCGTGCGTGGTTTCATAAAGTAAACCCTGCATCTCCATGCATGAACACTGTAAGCAAGCTTTTCAAGGGAGGAATTCCCCATCTTGGAAATTAAACTGCCTGTTCCGTTCTCTGGATGGCTGAGACGCAACATTCGATGGCTGAATACTCAAGGACTGCGAGTTCTGAATGGAAAACACGTCGCTGAAGAGATCCACTGAAGAGTTTGGCTTTTGACTAGACGTTTCTGCGCTACTCAGAGATTTTAGCGTCATGTTCTTGAACGCAAAGACGCACGGGAACCTCTATTTGTCCGCGACGCACGGCCAATCGTAGCTTACTTTCTGACAGAGAGGAATACGCACATCAATTGGTAAAAGTAAGCTTTTTAAGTTATATCGGTTATTTCGGCGGACTCTTGTGCATTTGTATTTTTACACGTGAATTGACTCATAGCGCAGCTTGAATCACTCAATTGTTTTGGTCACGATAACTCTTAGTAACTTAGTAGTCTGTAAGTGGACTTTAAATTACGAATAAACGCATATTTGTAAAAATGCATGCATATATGTATGTGTGATTCTAACATTTTAAGTGAATTGCTTATAACTGACCCCATGTGAAAGACAAGGCCATGTTGAGTGGTAAGTACATGTGGCCCTCTGTACTTTGTACACTCACAGCAGGTGCATCTGGAATGTCTGGAACATTTTCATGAAATATGTAGCGTGTGTATCTTTAACAGTAATATGAATAGGCGACATAGTAACTACGTAACCTAAGACCCATGTTTAGTCATTTTGGATTATGTACACTACTTGTGTGTTTGCAGTATTATAGCCTTTTAATAACTTGATTTTGAAATTAGTGGCATTCGATTAGGTAAAGCATGTTTATTGCACTACTTTTGTAGCCTAAATATTTATATTTATATCTATATTTCTTTGGTCTATTTGCGGACATTTTGCTTATAATGCACGCTTATATAAATAGCTTTTATAATGCAGTGCAATATGCATAAACGTGATTTAAAAAGCACGATCATTTGCATCGTTTAGAAACAACACCAAATGTAATTAACTGTAGATTTAACTATCTTATATGACGTCACATTTACGTGAGGGGAAACATGAGTTCAGTAGGCACGTTTGAGCAGTCAGGAAACGTCTTCATAGTTTAAAATGAAAAACAAAACTGTTGAGATATATTTAGCTTGCGTCCTTGTAAAATAAAAATAACATAATATTACCTTTATAAGCTGTTTATTTCTTAATTGCGTAATTTTGGAGAAAAAAGTAAGCTTTACATTAAAAGGCCTTACCTACTGCAGTTTGCGGAGTTATAATGAAGGAGATGAAGATGAAATGATGCATGGTGATGTAGGCATGTGGAGGTGTGATAACTGTCTGATTGTTGGGGCCTAACGAGCCAAATGAAATGGTTAGACCTAATAATCGTAATTTTAAAGGATTATTAGTGACCAGAAGGCACAAAATCCCATTTTGATCGGGTTGATGAATGGAAACCCTGACAATAAGTCCGAATGCTCAATTTGAAACGCATCCAGACCGCAACTTCAGGCCTTGACTATTGTGGATTATGTCTTCACTACGTGCTGGAGGTCTGCAGAACCTCATAAGTCCATTCAGCACTTGACTTGTTAACAGTATTTACAGGTCTATAAAAAGAGTGTGTCATTTGAGTGTAATTTATTTATTGCGCATTAACCCTGTTTTCGTTTATCAGGTCAACTTTATGAGACGTTCCACTTTAAAAAAAAAATGTCTTGACAGGAGGTAGTTGCTATCTTTGGTTATCTAGCTGTATGAGTGTTTATCTGCCTTCATAAAGCTAGATAACCGAAAGTAGAAACGTCCTCCTTAACTGCATAATGGACAAGTTGGGAAACAATGAGCGCAGGGAACTGCATGAGGTAAGCAGGCCCTCTGCTCTGTGTGTCATACAGACCATTTAAATCGTTGCAATGTGAAGTAATATGATCGTGCCTATAGGTCATAAGTAATGTTTCAGGCTTTGTCATTTTAAATGCACCTTTGGACAGGTGCACGTTTCGAAAACCTACTGTAGTGACTTTGTTTAAAAAAAATCAAAAGGGACTGTATTTAACTTGTGTTTGACACTATATAAAAGGGCTACAATTTACAGTTTTAATATTTTTTATCAATATTAATAATTGATGTTTGATTTACTTAACTGTTTTTTAAAGGTATAGTTTGACTTCAGTTCATGTCAAAGGTGTGGTTAATTAGAACTGAATTAAATTAAAAAAAGCCATAAGAAGAAAAAAGAAAGCCTGATAAGGTAGCCAGATTATTGTATAAAAATGTTTTAACGAGAAAATTGAAACAGAAAAGAAACAGCAAACTTTTACTGTTATTTAGGCTATCACAATAGTTCTATTTTGTATTTTAATTTTCACGCTAAAGCTTGGTCAGTGTTGCGCAATGGTAACCTTGCGTTGAATAAGTTTAGAAACTTCCTAGCTAGTCCCAAACTCTGCCTTCTTCAAACCACCCGATATCTTTACCCCAACCAGGCAAACCCATCGCCTGCTTTTATTCAGCAAATGAGACCTGCGTTCAGTGTGAGTGAATCGGATCTCCTAGCTGGAGCTCGATCTTGGATTTATCTAGAAGGGAATTTATGTGAATTTTACAACTAGTCGATCACTAATCGAAGACAAATCAGCGCTTAAATAGTGTGTTGAAAATCCCTCCTCTCAACACTCACACGCTGACAAATAAGGACGTCTGAGATGATGAAAAGGTGAAATTGTTTTTGTCACATGTCCTCAAAATGGCCTCCTTCGTGTTGGTGATGATTTAGTAGAAAAGATTTTCAAATATTAAGAATTCTTGCTATATAACCTTGAAATCTTAAATCACTAAAAAATTTCGGACTTTTAGTGAGACCCTCTTTTTTTACAGTCTCTAGACAGTTACTACTAGACATTTTTCATATTGAGCCCCACAGAATATAGGCTACTAATAAACTTAAAACTTGAAAAAATGTCAATTATAAAAAGATGCGTTTTTAAGTCATTTTTGTATAAACTGCATTTTAATGCATCTTTTAAAAAACCTTGATATTCAAAAAATGAACGTGACGTCATCGACCCACTCACAGTAACAACTAGGCTATTAGGCAATGACATCATGCTGAAGCAGCTTCATTATGATTGGCCATATTAATCTGGCTGTACACATCAAAGATGAAGACATGAGGCGGAAACTAATGCGGAATGGAGGCTTTTTCTTTTTATCCCTGTGGGGTTTTTTATGACATAAGACGTAATTATGAGACAACACCCATATATTACTTTAAAAATGACTAAAAACGTTGTAAATATTAGTTTGTTTATGTTTAGAGCTCAAAATCATTAGAGGTGTAAGCGCTTTTGGCGTTTCGCGTCACGCAGAGAAACACACACACACTAGCCTGTGTGTTAAGATGCTGTTCAGTAAAGCATGTAGGCCCATTAAAAATACTGTATCCTTCATTTATGGTTATATTGAATTAAATTATATATAAAATGTTTATTATAGTGACACAATATTAGAAACTAAATGAAATTCCTGTAGCAATCACGAAAAAAAAAACAATGACGTGTGTGCTTAAAATTTAGGCATTGAATTGGACTCAATAGATTGCCTGACTTATTAGTCTTTGTTTTACCGCTGTAAGGAAAATATGCAAATGCTAAATACACAAGATGAATATTTTCAGAAACAGAAAGAAAGGTGTCTAAGTTTAGAGTGCCAATTAAACTAAATGAAGAGAAAACCAAATGACTGATATTTACAACTTGAAAAGAAAAAAAGAACAAAGAGAACAGAAAGTTTCATAAGCTGACTGAGCAGATTTTACATTCTCTATATAAAAAAAAATGCTTCAAATGCCATGTATGATTTAAGCAGCAAATTAGGCCTTGTTTGAGCTTTCTAATTCAGTGTTCATTATCTGGCTGTCATTTACGTGTTCGTAAATTATAGCAATAATTTAAACATAAAACTAAAATATTCTGATGATTGTCTAATCCTGGTGTCTTTTATTACTTCACCTCACTGTAGCCTCTCAAACTGCAGTGTCTTTGCGAGAGACCAGAGGACTGGAGCTAAGGGGAAAAACACCATCTGGTAAGTGCAATCAAAGCGTATTACACTGCAACATTGTAATTAGAACAATTAGTTGTAGAGTTAATCTGATTCAAACACACAGTAAATCATAAAGTATATGGTAATGAATGCATGCACTTGAAAAGAACCAAATGCAAATAGTAATCCCCAATCAGTTCAAGACACTATATGCATGACATGAATCTTTCATCAGAAAATCTATATATCTGTTTCTCTCCCTCTCTCACCATATACATGCATATTCATAAAAAGGGTTCTGTTTGTGTTTACGTGACCTAGATCTGTGAGAATGTTTTCCTGTTTTTGCGTATATGTGTGCATTTGAGTTTATTCTTCACAAATTTACACTCATCCAACCACCTGCCTATACGATCTGCAGGCATTTTTTGACAAATTGCATACATTAATGCATGTTGTAGATATTTAACCTTTAAAGACACTGATATAAGTTTGACATTTGTACCAGACACCAATGATTTCTTTACAGTAAAGTGCAAATCATAACCAGAAAGCTTTTCTTAATTATTCTATAGATACATTTTGTGTTATGGTGTATGTTTATTTAAGAATTCAAATCATATCAGGCAGACGTTCACACACGATATTAGCAAATGAATAAGAAAAGGGCTCTCTATGGCTGTTAAACATAAAACAGCATAATTATCTCAAGAAATATCCCTCAAAGCATTAGGCATGACCTGTGTAAAAAGAAGGAAAATAAATCTAAATCACAATATATTTCAACATGCCTGAGAATCCATGGTTAGTACGACTGCAGGACATTAGGCCAAAGGCTTCAATGCGATAAATGATCGGAGAGAGGAAATTATATGTCCGTCTCCATCTCGATAATGATAAGAATGTATGGGCCACTATCACATTGCATATTACTTTATGTAAAATTAATGTGAGCAAAGAAATTCTGTCATCATTCATTAACAATGATCTTTTCCAGCTAAACTGGTTACCTAGCACAATTGAATAAGGGTTATTCAATGAAATTATGGGTGAACAGTAATTGATGTGGGCCGATTCAGTATACCTTCACAGTGACCAATCGCACAGCTGGCTACGGGAACACAAAAGCCGGACGTTCGTGCCTTCGCACCGTTCGTGTTGAGCTAACGCACAACTATTGACATTACTAATGCCAGGACTGTCTGAACGTGCAGTTACTTAGCATGACACGAGCGAGAAATTATAGTCGCCTGATACCGTTTATATTGTCCAAAGAAATAATATATAGCAGTTGCCATGACATCTGCTTTGGCAGTGATAAAAGGGGCTTTTTGTCCTTTATTTTCTTGTTTCCCCTTAGCAACTGCCAGCCATTTACACTGCCTTTTTGGAGCAAGAGGGAGAGAGGAAAAAATGGTGCAATTGTCCAAATGAAAGAAAAGAAAAATAATAGTCAACCCTCATCCTTCTTCTACCAGCTCCCCTCCCTTCTTCGTCAACGGAAGCATTTAGTGCCATCTGTGCCCCCGGAGAAAAGAGGAAAAAAAGAAAGGAGTGAGACTCTACATCCCAAGTGCCAATGGGGACAAAGAGGCTTGCCAGTTGCCACGGACCACCAGATGCTGGAAGACTGCAAGTCTGAATGAGGGGTGTGCTTTCAGGGAGCCATCTTGATGGAGAAACTGGCTGCTGCTCCCTAAAATGGCTGTGTTGGCATGAGGTAAGCTGCATCGTTGCCTATATCAGACTAGCTGCCGCGTTATTGCCACTGCTTCTAGCTCCACCGGTGGGTTTGCCAGGTCGTTTAAAACGTAAAGCAAAGAATCGGGCGAATGCCCACATGAAACGTCTGTAGAAAACGTGTTTTGCGGCTGCTTTTTTGGCGGCGTGAGATTAGGCCCAAGTCGTTTTCTTTAAAAAGAGCTATCACGCTCTCATCTTTCCTGACTAATTAGAAAATATCCCTGTTATCTAAACGCGCACACTGAGATATGCACAAAGACTTTTTGATTTGTGGCGAGCTTTGAACGCAAATGAATCCCTCCTGCTGCTATATATGTATTTTCATTGAGAGTAGCTATTAATTTGTGCTGTTACCCCGTTAATTGACTGGAGGTTGCGTTATGTGTGTGTACAGGACGAAACCGTGCGACGAAACCCTCGGTTCAGTGGCGACGCCGAAATGACCATAGTAGATTTTCAGATGAAACCAAAAAGCGAGAGCTGCTTGAACTCACTCGAGAGACTAAGTTAATTGACATACGGCATCCTCTTGACCAAAGCAACAGAGTCAACCTGGACTGAAGAGTACTTTTGTTTCTGCTGCTTAATGATACACCAAATTGCTGGCACAAAGGTGCCAAGTGCCCCTCACCAGCATACAAAAGCACGCATGCTGCCCTGCCCAACTTTAATGTTAGAAAAGAGCAGGCTCTCGCACTGTGCCGAGTTTTTAATGATGTTTGGTGCCTTTTAAAATAGCCACAGTTTGTATCATTAGCTGGTCAAGAGGCAAGAGGTGCAAACATCACACTGCTCACTCGGTTCACTAGGATGTTACGTGGCAAACGGAAATGTACGCAGGCCGCCTGGTTGCAGAGAGCTGCGTGTTATGTCATTGAAATGGATGGCAGACACTGAAATGCACTTCACAAAGGTGACTGGTTGCGTCATAATGGATTGCTGGTGATATGCAGAGCTCTGCTGGTGTGTTCATTGCAGAAAATCATTACAATAGGTGGAACACGTACAGGCATTTGCTCTAGGATGACAAATTTACTTTGCTTTTGTGCTGTAACCAAAACAACACAAACGAATAGAGCGTGAATATTCAAAATACATCGAAACGTATTGAAATGCAAAGATGAGACAAATGATGCGTCATCTGCTGAATATTTAAAGCCATTGAATCCTCCTCGTAATAACAGAAAACCGTTTTTGCATACTTACTGAGCGTGGAAACCCTGTGTGCCTAAAAGACCTCGTTGTCCACAAATGAGCTTTTTTAAAAAGACTGACATTTTATCCTAAAAGAGGAGGCTTGGCAGAAAAGCCCATCAAAAAAGACGTGTAAAAAAGATCACTGATGTACGGAAGGTGCCCGTGGAGCTTACAAATAAAGGAAACAATGATGCAAGCGCCTCTGTTAATGAAAAAGACCAGACAAGCTCTGCATATTAACATAATTGCATAGGAACAAGCAGAGAGGACTGAGCCCCCAATTAAAGGCACAGCGGCGCTTTAGCAACGGCACGTGGCAGCGTTCTATATTTTGAATGTTTACGTTTAAGTCTGAATTCCGATTTTTGAATTTCAAAGCAAAAAATGACTTTGATGTTACTGCTGTGCTTGTGTTCTGTCTGCCTTTTTATTCCTTGCAGAGAATTATACGTGCGTTCTAGAAATTTCCAGGGAGAAACACACACACGAATGTACAATGCAAAAATGTGTCCATTCTGAATCCAAAATATTAATTTTACAATCTTCATTAAGCAGGAGCATTCGCTTTCTCAGTTTTGCATATGAGAGACAAGAACAATTAATGTTGATATTTTTAAAAGAAATAGCCAGAGGCTGAATAATTTGGGACATTTTTTGAGCCTGTAAAGATAAAAAAAATAACATTATACTACAACACAAAGCTACAGATTTCAGATTTAACACAGTACATTTGTCTCAATAGATGTTGTTATATTATTAATAAATGGAAATGGTGTCTCCAACCCAAAAAAAAAAAAAAAAAATTTTTTTTGAGATGATACAAAACTGAGGATCTCTATTTAAAACCAAATGCTCAGCATACATTTTAAACTCATCCTTGGACAAAATAGTAGCCTGAAAATGAGAGGCTGTACCTTTAATAGAGAATTCCTAATTAGGCTGTGTATCTTGCTGTGAGGGGGAGGGGTTTCCTCCCTCTGCATCTCTCAGGGTTTTATGTAAAAGACCTTCAGTGCTTAAATATCTCACATAGGGACGAAAAACTCATTTTATACCCTTGAACAGAGAGTCTAATGCAGTACTGTTACACAACAACACTGTATTTGCCTAAATAGCGCATAATGGTAGCACAACCGTAGATGGTTTAACAGCTAAATGCTAACAGTGTTTACAAATGTATAGAAGCAAGAATTAATGTTCACATTCGCATTTGTGTGTTCGTGTTGTGTGTGTGTGAGTATAAGCGGTCGAGCAGGGGGAGTGGATGCTTGTCAGAGCATAATGTGACTGCTGCAGAGCAGTGGCTGAAAAGTGTTAATTATGCCGCTTGGCACGGTGCCAAACCCATACCAGATTTTTCCAGTTTTCAATATGCAAATCATGCGCTGAACTGTGTATTGTTTTTGTGGTTTACCAGCTCTTTGTGTTTTCAGTCAAACATAATGTGCACATGAGTATTTGAGTCTGAATAACGCAATAATTTTTTTCTTCCTTTTTGCATCAAGCAAGCACAAATGCTAGAGAATAATCCACTGTAGTGCTGTGAAAATTCATACAAGTGTATATGCATGAATGGAATCATTTGAAATAAAATCTAATAATTCAAATGTAAAAAAATAAAATCCTTAGCACATTTGGATTACTGTCTATAGCTCTCTCTCTGGTAGCAGTCCAACATAATGTGCTTTATGGAGTGGCATATGTGGATTTTAGGCATGACTGTGATTATATTTTTTCATGGACTGAAAAGGGCAATTCCTTGAAATGTCTCCCAAGGTGTCTGGCACAATAATCACTTCAACACAAGGTCATTTGCATCTGTGTGTATGATGGAAAAATGTGTTTTCGTGTCTGTGTGCAAGAAAGTCAATCAGTTTCAGAATGTTTTCTTTTTTTTCACAAATTCTCCTTACACATATGCAAGCATCAGTAGCAATACCACAAATGATGAAATTGTAATAAATAAGGATCAAATCATCAGCTGTAGGCTCTGTGTTGGTAAACAATTTGACAGTGCCCACATTATTATTCCAGACCCCTCTCCTCGTCTACAATGGCAGCATTGTACGGCGAGTACTTGACGTGGGTCCGCGGTCCCCCCTGTTTCCCACCATTGTCTGTACGGATGGAGTGCCAGAGACAGTGGAGGGTAATAAGCTGAGAAAGATGCTCAGGCCCAGACAGAGCCAGATGCCTAAATCAGCACCAAAACCCTAAGAGACTATCCTCAGGGAACGGGCGAGGACAGGGCTTTATTTCTCTGGCTGCGTTGAGAGCGTATTAGCAGCATTGTATGCTTATGCGGTCAGGAATTGCATGAGCATTTGCACAATCATGTGCGCTCGCCCAGTAGATGCACTCCTCTCTGTGACGTATTTTTGCAGTGCCTGCTAGAGTATCGGGTCGTTATCGAGTTTAAGTCGTTAAAGGTCAATGCTAATTGATTAGTGTGAGTGTGAATATTCTAAAGTGCAGCTATCTTTTGTCTTAGTGTGTGCAGTTTAATTATTTATTTCTATAGCAATTATTGTTGGCTCTTTGCATAAATATAGTGTATTTGATATAATGCATGATGTGCATTGCACAGTATTTAGGAATCATACAGTTTAGTGTATATATTAATGCAATTTTCATGGAAAATCTCAAACAATTTGAATTGATCTTGAAGGACAGTTTGTTCCTCTCCCCCTTCTGCTAGGGCACAGCAGTTGGGCAAGCAATTAATTAAAGCTCCATTACAATATATTACCCAGTAAAATGGAGGCAGTGATACAGAAAACCACAGAGAAAGTTTGCACTGGGACAGCGACAGTATTTCACAGCAAAGCAAAAGAGGAATCACAGAGAAAGGAGGAATTATTTATGCTAAATAAAATAGGGGAAAAAAGCAGATGGATGCAAGGGGGAAAAAAAGTATTGCAGGAGAGTTAGAGGACTTGCATACAAAGCCATCGAGGACACCGTGTCACCAACTGAGGTTTTCTGCTCTCGACAGCAACACGGCGGAAAAAATACAGTGAGATAAACAATTGACGTTAATAAATACACTGAACAATGAAATATCGAGGAAATGTGTGTTTGGCGGAGAACAGAGGAGGTGGGGGAGGGCTTTTACTGTCTGGCTCAGTCTGTGGCCCCATGTGGCAGTTGCTGCAGCTGGCATGTTAATATCAAAGGCCTATGGGAGGTGGCTATCTGGGAATATTTGTCTGGCATACAAACAGATTCTCCCCGTCATATGTCATCTTTATGTCCAGTGTTATAGGGCTTCACATATTTATTTCTAAAAGCCATCTCTGTGAGATTTCATTTCATACTCTTGTGATAAAAACTTAGTGCCAGATTAGATTTGGAAACATATATGACTGCAGGGAGAATGGAAGCTGCTATTGCTTTCTGAGAAACTTCACA